>VZTO01018807.1:20440-63325 GCA_013400615.1 Syrrhaptes paradoxus
GGCGGAGCGCGGACCCTCCGCGGGCGCGGCGGGGCGGGGGCGGACTCTCCGCCGGGGTCGTGCGCGGGTCCGTCGGGGGCTGGACCCCCCCTGGGGGCGGTGGGCAGGGTCCCGAGGGGGACGGACCCGCCGAGGACCGGCCGCGCCCGCCCCAGGACGGGGTTTTTGGGCAGCGGGTTCCCCTCGGCTGCGCACCGGGACGCTGCTTCTCCCCGAATTTACACCCCGGCTGCGGCTCCGGGGGCTGCGAACCCCCCGATCTGCCCGGTTCACCGGCTCCCCCCGAACGGCGCTGGGCTGCGAGCGTGCAGCCGGGCAGGATCGGGCCCCGCGGCGGGGGCGATTTCCTAAAGAGCACCGGGAAAGGGGGGTGGGTTTTTTAATCCGGGTTTTGCAAGTCCCGGGGGCCCCCTCGCAGCCCCCCCCCGGCCCCGGGAGCCCTGGCCCCAGCGGGGCCCGCTGGCATCCTGCTCCCCACCACAAAAATTTTTAAAAAAAGAGTTTCCACTCCTCATCCCGCACATCTGTTCTGCAGGAAAAATGTGGAGCGAGTGAGAGCAGAGCGCTCATCTTCCGCTGGCATCTCCCGAGCAGCCGCCTCCTCCTCGGTTCCTGAATCGGAGAGATCGGCCCCGGCCACCGCTGCCACCAAATTCCCTTCAGATGAAAGTTGGTCCCTTTTTTCCTCTGTGCTCTGTTTAAAGACAATAGAGCACAAAGAGGACAAGTGAGGGTGTTGGGGAAGGCTTTGGTTATTTTAAGAGGTGTTTCATCAGAGCCCGATACGTTTTCTCTCTTTCCAGGGGTGCTGCCAGTGAGAAGCTAAATTATTCCTACAGCTAGTGTATTGAAAGCGAAGTGACGCTCTTGAAAAGACGAGCTTCTTTGGATGGTTTCTGTTCAGTTGCTGCAATAAAAGAAGGTTTTGTGTGAATTTGGGGACAGATTCTTTGAAGCTGCTCCTGGCTAGGAGCGAGGCACAGGGCTGCGGTTTGCAGTGGGAACTGCCTGGGCGGTCCCCGCGCAGGAACAAGCCTCCGAAGGGCCGGCGAGGAAGGGGCATCGCAACCACCGCGGCTCGCTTTGTTCCAATCACACCAGAAAGCACGACTTAAGTAGAAGCCAGTCTCCCTCTGCTGCCTTTCTGAGTCACCGGGTTTCTTTTCTGCCTCCGTACAAACTTATTCTGGAACCAGGAGCGGCCTCCTCTAGGCAAGGCAGCCCGACAAAAGGTCACCATTGTCCCTGTGACACCTCGCAGGTCCCTGCTCCTTCCGTGTGCTGCCCGTGGATCAGCTCCAGCTGCCACTAGAAGTGCTGTAGTTCGGCATCCAAATCCCCCCATTATGAGCTGGATTCCTGCTCGGAAGGAACCTATTTTTGGGAAGGGCGAAATCTCGGGGGCTGGCCTGAAGAACAGCTCATCCTGTGAGACTGCAGCTGCCGGGGAGACTGAGCTCGCCTAGGCAAGTCCAAGCAGATCAGGGCTGAAAAAATGTCCTAAATAACAGCCAGGCTGATTTTTGGGTTTTTAAGTATGCTTCCGACTTGCTGGGGCCGTTTGGGCACGGTTCCCCCAGAGCCACCCATGAAATCCCGACTCGCAGACCAGGCAGCGTGCGTTCGGTGATGCTGCAAGGTCGGTGACAGTCCCCTCTCCATCTCCCTGTAATGAGGCCAGTTACAAACTGGCCCACAGCTCTGCCCGGCCAAGCTTCTCGACCCTCCGCAGCCTGGAGGGAGGGGGCCACGAGACCCAGGGGCGTTCGTTACACGCCAACGCGTGATTTTCTGCGTGATGTGCATTGCTGCAAGTGACGACAGCTTCAGCAAAACCCGATATCAAAGCACAACCCTCACCTGGACACGGGCTTTCTGGAGCCTGCGCGTGCAGCAAGCTGAAAGAGAAAGCTCGGCTTTCCTGCGAGCCCAGCGACTTTATCATCCATGAGACCCGGGTAACTAACATGAAAGATCTTCAGAGGGAAGAAGGGAAGAGCGTGCAATTGCCAGTCTTGTAAGAGTCTGTTCTGGAGCCGGAGAGATATGGGACACAGTAAAGCAGAAGACAATCAATTAAAGCTTAAATAAACCCAAACCAGCAAACATTAATGAGAGCTATCTTGTATCTGAAACAAATCCTCTTAACTCAGCCCCACTTAAAAAAAATATTATTTCCCCATTTATGCCAAACTCACGGAGCCAGTGTGGGAACTGCAAGCTGGGGGGGACCCATCCTGGGGTGGGGGGGTAGGACCACCTCTGGGGAGCTTCAGGGCCTGGCAGCACAGGCTGGAGAAAGGGGCTGGAAGCCAACAGGAGCCTGTGCCTGTATTTAATCAGCTATAAACCTCTGTTTCAGCGCTATCTACCTCAGTAAGGCAAGTGAACCCCCATATCAAAAGGCCCCATGCCCTCGCCATCAGCTTTCCTCCAGCCCTGAGCCTCTTCTAGAGCTCCTGGCCTCTGCCCTGCGCTGAAACATCACCGGCTAGAAGCTCCCAGAATATTTTTGAACCAGCAAAAAGAGAGATATCAAAGGAGAGCCGAGGCTTTCAGCAGTACCAAAGCAAGAGTGCACACAAAGCTTTTATAGATAGGTCATTAGTTGGGTTCAGAGCGGGTTTGGGATGCTCGGAGCCTGCACGTCGTGGGGAGGGAGACACTTGGCCAGAGTTTAGGCATCCAAGCCACCTCCTCCCTGCCCTCCGCAGAGCCCTGCCTGCTGCCTGCCCACCGCCGGGCCAGGGGACACAGCAGGGACACACTCCCGTGCCACCTTAAAATAGCCAACGCCCCATTTTCCCTGGGGTTTCAAAGGGCAGAGCGATGCCGATGGGCAATCTTGGCCCCTCTGTCTGTTTGCTCAGCAGCACTGCGGGAGCAGGCGGGCGATGGGAGCAGGAACTGTGAATTATCCCCCCATTTAAGTAGGAGGGAAGGAAGTCATTAGCGAATTCATTTGTCTAACTTGTTC
Source organism: Syrrhaptes paradoxus (assembly GCA_013400615.1). Classification (NCBI taxonomy): domain Eukaryota; kingdom Metazoa; phylum Chordata; class Aves; order Pterocliformes; family Pteroclidae; genus Syrrhaptes; species Syrrhaptes paradoxus. The sequence goes on from VZTO01018807.1 coordinate 23,418, forward strand.
TTCTCGGAGTCATCTCTCCCAGAGAGCAAAGCTCCTGACGCGGGTGCTGAGCTGGGAGCGCCGGCTGCCGCCCGGCGGGTCGCAGATGCTCACGCAGCCCCGCGTTCTGGGAGAAAAGAGGGGTTTTCGCTGTGATCCCAACTGCACTTCCCAGCTTTCCCATAGCAGCACCTGCCTTATCGCCCACCCACCCACCGAGAGCTGTAATAGGTGTGGGCACCCCGAGGGTGCTGCCAGCCGCGGGGGGGGACGGTGCCAGCTGTGCTGCACTTCACCCGCCGCCTTCTCCCGGCGAAATCTGCTAATTTGCCTCTGAGTGGAGAGAAAGACGCTGCCCTGGCTGCGCTTGCCAAGGAGGAGTGAAAATTGTCTCTTCAATAGAAATAGGTTGTCATTACCCATTTCCCTTTCATATGGAAAAAGCAGAAGTGTTACTTGGAGATTGCGAAGAAGCGAGGAGGATAATGCAATTTCTACCTCCTTGTAACATCGGAGTTGGGTTTTTCAGAGCAGCGCTGACAGGGAATAGGACTCTGGAAAGCACCCGGCAGATTTTATACTCTGAGCAGCTCTTAGGGGACTCTGAGACTCATATTCACTTAAGAAAGTGTCCCCCAGGGTCTCAGACTCCTCTGACGGGACCATACAATGAGGCATCGCTTCAGCTCCATCACACCAGACCCCTGGAAGGAAAGAGGAGCTGGAGGGGAGGGCTGAGAAGATGTGGAAAAGCTGGGAAGTGTTTCACGGGGCACATCTGCCTTCTGCCCCTTCTCCAGGCCCCCGCAGCCTTGCGCAGCCCCCCTGCAGCATGGGCTGCCTGCCCGGGGATGTCACCCAGCTTTTCAGGCACCGCTCGCTTTTGCAGGGAAGCTGCTGTCCCCAAAGTCCTTCCCCAAGGAGAGGAGGAAGGGCAGCCACAACCCAGAGCTAGTGCCCTGTATAGTATTTGTCTGGCTAGGCTGCTCTCATGCAGCAATTTCTTCTTTTTTTAATCTAAACATTGCTAATCAGCTTCTTCAAGCTCTAACATATGTCCTATAAATATTCCTTGTGGAAGCAAAATCTGTCTCACATGTGTATGCAAGACAAAGGAAAAATCAGAAAGCATGAAACCCTGACTTAGCAGCCCAGTGGCATAATTAAGCTGCAGCCTCAGAGATCGGTGAGAGAGGGAAACAACGCCTACCTGCTCCATGCCCTCCGTACAGCCCTGGAGCACGGTGCTTTCTCTTCTTCTTGGTATTTAGCAACAGCCCCGAGTTGTTCTCACCATTTGTACTTATTTCAAGGGCTTGCTTAAGAAATTTCTGGGCCCCTGGTTGAGCTGAGGGCAGGGTGGGAGGTTGTGGTTCTCCACTTGCCCCCAAATGGGACAGGATGGGGAGAAGCTCCTCGGGCAAGACACCTCCAGGCACAAGGATCCCGAACGCAGCAGCAGATCTGCACAGACGGGGCTCCTCTGGCTCTGCCTCTGTCCCATCCCGGCTGATGGGAACGGGCTCAGATCCATCACCCTTCTCCAGCCGGCATCCTCGCCTGCATCCCCAGCTTCCTGCCGGGCTGTGGAGCCCCAGCTCTGGAGCAGGACCCTGAGCACAGCCCAGGATCTGAGCAGCCTGATTGCCTCCAGCACGGGCACGAGAACCCACCCGCTTCCCCATGCTCCATGCTCACGTATCTTCTTTTTGATGGAGACACAGGCAGCTCCTGGCTGCCTCCATCCCCAGCACACCAAACCCTCGTCCCCTCCATGGGCACCTCTGTGGCAGGGCGGGCGGGGGCTGGGGACCCTGGGGGGTCACACAGGCAGGGGCTGGAGAGCCCGGGGGTCACACAGGCAGGGGCTGGGGACCCTNTCGTCCCCAGCACACCAAGCCCTCATCCCCTCCACCGGCACCTCTGTGGCAGCGCTAGCAGGGGCTGGGGACCCCGGGGGGTCACACAGGCAGGGGCTGGGGACCCCGGGGGGTCACACAGGCAGGGGCTGGGGACCCTGGGGGGACACACAGGCAGGGGCTGGGGACCCCGGGGGGGTCACACAGGCAGGGGCTGGGGACCCCGGGGGGTCACACAGGCAGGGGCTGGAGAGCCCGGGGGGATCCACAGGCTGGGGTCAAAAGCAAACGCCCAAGAAACAAGGACTTGCAGAAGACGGAAAGCTGTGCTTTTAACAGCTGGAGCGGGAACGTGCCTTTGTCAGCTCTGCTGAGAAATCCCTGGCAGGGTGGGGAAGGTGACCCTGACTCCATTGCCATGGTTTCCCCGGGATTCACGTCGTGCTGCTGCAAGGTGAAGCAAGGTGGGTCTCCCTCGCGCGGTGGCTGTCGGCTGGGAGATGTTAACAACCCGGAGACGAGAAACCAAAGCGAGGTCTCCTCCGCCCCACAAAGGCACCGTAACAGGGTGTGATGCTTTGCACAGGGGAATAACAGCTGATCCAGTTCTGGTTTGCTGGACAGGATAAGATCAATACCACAGGATAAATGCAGCAGGACACTCCTGAACCTCTGCAGGAGCAGGGGCTGAGGCTATGGGAGGAGGCTGAGCTCCAGGTGAATGAGGTGCTGGCAGAGCAGCAGCAAAGGAACGTGAATTTCACTGACTGGCAGCTCCCAGTGCCCGCATGGCAGCGGCATCGCGTGGAGGAGCTGCTGCTGCTGTAAAACTGGCCCCCCGCCGAGAGAGACGGCGTTGGCAAACCCGGCGCCTGGCAGAGCTTGAAGAGCGGAGACCTGATGCTGAGGCCGGCTCGTTGCTGGTGCCAGGGCACTCCTCTGCCCCGCGTCCCCGGCTGCTGAGCTCCGGCTCTCCATCCCCAGGAGGTGTTTCGGAGGATAACGGCGGTGGTTCCACAAACAGCGTGTGCCGCTTCAACCCGGCGAGCGTCTCTAGCAGGGCTGCTATAGATTCCCTTCGCTTTGCCTCTGTTTGTCTCATAAATCTCAGTGATGCTGACAATTGGGCACAGTTTAATTTTGCAAATCTGAGGAATGATCAGGCCAATTTAGTTCACATTTAAAGCATTTGTGTTCACATGCTGGAAAGCCTTTTTTCTTCTTTGCTCCTTGCCTAGGGCCCTTATTATCTGCTGGTGCTATTTATCAATGCGCAGCAGGTATATTACAGGAAGGTCTCTTTTGTAAAGTGATACGAAATAATCATTCCTGTTCCTCCTCTGCTCAGCGAGAAAAGTGAGCCCGGCTCTCAGGCATGGCAGTATCCCTGAGCCGCAGCGTTTTTATTTTATTGAGGGAGACGTGATTTAGCTCCGTAAGCTTTTCTCGTCAATGGCAATGGTTTTACCCGATGAACGGGGGCACGTGTGGATGAACACCGCCTTCCCCTCCAGCTCCATCGCCCCAAGCCCTGCCCCGGCTGCGGGGGGTGCCGAGGGGCAGCGGCAGTTCTCCCCCCTCCGGGGCCTGGGAAGCCTCTCACCGAGCGGGAGATGCTCATTTTGGGGCAGGGAGCTTCCATTCTTGCTCCTGGCGTGCATCAGACGAAGGAGCAGATGTCAATAACAGCTTGTGCCTCTGCAAACACCGCTCCTCCTCCTCCTCCTCCTCCCCATGCACAGAACAGTTCCCCATCCCCTCTTCTCACCCCAGACCCGCCTGCATTCAGCGAAGGAGTGTGCAGATCCATTACACGGTTTAATTGACACAAACGAATGTTTCGTGTCGTGCACCGTGCCCGGAGCAGGGCACTCCCTCCTCTGGCTGGTCGTTAAATGTCGGTGAAGTGTCCCGAGGTGTCTGTGCACCCAGGAAGCACCAAAGCATAGTCAGGGCACGTATTTCCCCGCTGAAAGGAAGGAGATTGTGCAGACCTGGCAGCTGGAGAGGAACAAATCTTGCCGAGAGCAATCGATGCCGCCGTGCGTGCCCCGGGTGGGCTCCTCGTGGTGGGACCTGCAGAGCCGGAGCCGAAGCTTCAGGGCTTCTCCGCGCTGGTTCTGCCCTCGGAGCAAGAGCCTCTGTGGAGCAAAGGGGATGATTTAACATCTTTCCTCCAGTACAGAGCTTTTGTTTGGCTTTCTCCTCCCCAAAGGACCAAGGTTTAATATTACCTTCCCATTAATTTATATGAGAACATTTCCAAATAGTAAACTTCCAATAAATTAGTAATGCTGATCTATAAAAGAGAAAAAAAATGGTGCATTGCGAGTTTATAGCCCTGTGGAAAAGACATTAAAGTCAGGCCTCCTTAGCACAGAGCGCTCTGGGGAGACCGGGGGAGCTGGACGCGAGCTGGAGCTCGGCTGGGATGCGGCGTATCCGCAGGGAACCGCGCTCAGCCCTGGCTGCATTCAGCATCCTCTGCTTCTGCCCGGGACAAAACCTGATGCGAGTCAGTTTGTCTCATCACAGACCGAAATTTCCTTTATCGCTTATAAAACCCTCTGGTAGAAAGAGCTTCACGGGCGGATGCTGGGCTCCTGTCCTCAAGCTGAACCCGTGAACCCGGGGGGGCTGCAGGAACGAGCTGCTGCGTGTGTACGGGCTTCCCCCGGAACAGCCACTTTAAATATAAGTGGAGCTGATTGATAATTTTCCCACTGAGGAAACCCGAGATGCAGTAAATGGGATTTGACATCGAGGCAGCGATGCTCCCCCGCTGCTCTCCGGCTCCGCACGGCACGGCTGCGGCTCGCACCGCCCGGGAGCTCCAGTCTGCACCAGTACCACGGGGAGCAAATGGGGAGTGGAAACTCCTTCCCTCCCCATTTTCCTGCATGTTTGACACATGGCTCAGGACCCCCTCAGTGCTCAGCATCAGCACCCCAGGCTGCTCGGCACTCTCACAGCCCTGGAAGGCTCATTCCGGCAGAAACAGCAACCGGCTGCGGAGAAGATATTGAAGCAAACTGGTCATGAAATGTACCATTTACATGTCAGGGGAAAACCTCTGCTCGGGTGCAGGCACATGGGGATGGTCAGGCACAGGCAGACGGGGATGCTCGGATACAGGCAGGGATGCTCAGGTACAGGCGGGGATGCTCGGATACAGGCAGGGATGCTCAGGTACAGGCGGGGATGCTCGGATACAGGCTGGGATGCTCAGGTACAGGTGGGGATGCTCGGATACAGGTGGGGATGCTCAGATACAAGCGGGGATGCTCAGGTACAGGCAGGCGGGGATGCGCGGATACAGGCAGGGATGCGGGGATACAGGCAGGGATGCTCAGATACAGGCGGGGATGCTGGGGCGTACTGCTCCGCAGTGCGGGATAACTGTGATCCAGCACATTCCCTTCTCCAGCTCAGCCCTTCCCCATCCGAGAGGCAAACACGGATGTTCGCCAGCTCAGGGGGATGTGGAAGGAAACTCTGATCTCTGCTGTCAAGGCCCCTCACGGCACAGAAGAAAAGCAAGCGCTTTCTGGTTGTTTTTTAAACGCACTCCTCCCCAGTATGTCTTTGTCAGAGGCAGACAGGGGAAAAAGCACAAAAAGATTCCCAGCGACCAAACTGAAGGCGATGAAAAATGAATGAGAAGACAATTCAGCCTGGAGAGTACAAACAAACTATCTGGAGCAAATAGTTTATTTTAAGATGCTAACAAATTTGCTCCAGAGGCTTGTAGAAAAAAGTCAGGTACCATACAGCCAGCCTTTCCCTTATTTATAGAATAATTACGATGATTTATTAGCTGTGATCAGAAATGTATTTATGGGGTGGAAGTTTTCAGCAATATTTCAAGTAATTCACCTCCTCGCACAGCTCCCTGTCGCTGTCATCCCAGCTCCGCTTTTTCTTCCCCTTGAAACCTGCTTGCACGACAATTTATGGCTTTGTTTGTGGGAAAAGCGGGTGTCTTGCTCCAGAGAACAAAAGCAAAACAAATGCTCAAGGGTAAAACCCTCTCGCCAGCAGCCCCCGAGCATCTCGCTGTGCTGGTGAAGGCAGCGCCCATGCCAGTGCCCCCATCCCACTCCCACGGCGGGGCAACATCCCCGGCACATCGCTGCCCTTGCTGCTACCATCCTCCGGCAAAAGGAGGGGGCTCCTCCCCAGCCCCCAGCTGCCGGTGGGCAGAGGACATCCCGGTAGCACCATGTGTCACCCCATGAGGCTCCTGGTTTCCTGCCAGCTGGAGAGGTGACAGCCAGCATCCCGTCCCCAAGCATCCCGTCCCCCCCAGGGCTCCCGGGAGCCTGGCTCGCTGTCTCCAAAGAGCCAGAGAAAACATCTCCGTGTCCCTGTGCCTCTTAATCCATCCCCGTCCCCTCTCTGCTCCTGCTGCTCGACCCACCTCGCTGTTTCCAGCACAGGGAGGAAGCAAACACTCTCAAAAGAACACAAAATGTAACAAGTTTGGGAAAAACACCTAAATATTTGGTCTCTGCCCCAGCAAAGTACTAAATCCTTTATTTCTGCCGTGTCTGCTGCATTCCAGAGAGGTGGGGAGCGAGGCACAGGCGGGGGTCCCCCTGGGGCCAGCTCCGAAGGGATGCCCGGGTTCACCGGGGTCGGTCTCCTCCAGGGATGGAGGACTGGCTTTGGGGTTGACACACCGTGGATGGTGTGTGCGCACCTTGCACGAGGGCTGGTGCATGGGCTGAGCCTGTGAGGCTGCAGACGGACAGACAGACAGGTGAGCAGCCGCAGGGTCTGTGCGCCAGCCGCGGAGGGGAGCTGGGCTGCCCGTCTCTGCCGTCACCTGCTTCAGATGTCTCTGCTGCCTTCTGTCACTTCCAGCCCGAGCTGCAGAGTTTTATTTAAGCTCTTCTTCACTCTCCCCATGTCTTCTTTTTTTTTTATCTCACAATAAAAGTGAGCTGTTATTTCCAATTTGTTTCATGTCGCACTCCTCCATCCCTCCGGTACCCGCGGGGCTGGCGAGCTGGGGACTGTGCCAGGACCTGAATACCAAGGGGAAAAAATGGCCTTAAAGTCTGGAGGTCCTTAGGAGTGAACAAAGTTTGATGCTGCTGGAAATAGGAGCTGCTGCAGTGGAGGTCCTGCTGCAAACCCCTTGATTCTCATCAGCTCTCATTGCACAGATATCCCCCCCCCGCTGCCCGCCTTCTCCCTGCTTTGCTGCTCTTCGGGGTCTGCCACAAGCCATGGAGGAAGCTTTAATTCTCTGCTTTCAAGAGGAAATTGCATTTCACCCATCAAGACGCTGGGTTTGATGAAAAAGCTGGGATCACAAAGTTCATAAAGGGACTAAGCCTCCCCTCCGGCCCCCCACCGCCGTGCCAGCAACCTCAGCCCCTCCCGCAGAGGAAATTAGCTGCCGTTAATTGGCCTCTGAGCCCTGCTTAGTGGGAAACTGTTTCCAAGAGCTTTTACTTTGTGCCCTCTCAGAGTACGGGGTATTTCCCGGGCCCAGGCCCAGATGCAAGGCTGACACTAATAGGATTAATGACCAGAGGCCAGAAACGGCTCCATTAGGGCTTGGGAATGAGATGTATCTGGGAGCAGCCAGGATATAATTTGGTTCATTTGTTAAAATAACACATGGAAAAAGAAGTCTGAAGCAAGCCCATTCTCAGGGCCCGAGAAGACAAAGAAGAAGGATGGCCCGTGTCCCCGGTGGCATTTGTTTTCATTAAGTGGGTGGAAGGGACCTGATGGGAGCAGAGAGCTCCATCCTCCAGCAACCTTGTTGACTCCGGGAAAGTCAGAAGCTTTCAAACCCGAATCAGCAAACAGGCTCAGTGAAAAAGGAATAAAACCGACCTAAAGCTTAAACTTCCACAACCCCCAGCTTCTCACCCCAAGCCCACCTGCAGAGGACACGCAGCATCATGTGAGAAACGCCATCGGGAGCCGGGTGCTGCCGGGAGCCCTCTGCACAGCTGGAGAGCAGCAGCTGGAGCTTTCTGCCGAAAGGGCAAGAAACCGAGAGAAATGTTTAGTTCCGCTGGCTTATTTAATTCTCCGAGCTTTTTTTTCATGTTTGCTCCCAAGGCAGCAAAATTGAAGGGATTTGTGCACTAAAACAGTTTGGAAATTTATGATGGGTGGCCTCATGTCCTCCAGGAACGTTTCCTTGACATTGGTGAGTTCTCTGGCCGATTTTCCCAGAAGCAAAACCTCACCAGTCTCTTCCCCGAGTTAAATGCCTTTTCCAGCCCTAATCCCCCTGGAAATATTCCCTGCGCAGGAGCCTGTCCTGCACACGGAGCTGTTGGATGCTCCAGTTCCTCGGCAGGCTGCCGATGGATTAACCTGGTGCCTGGCTGCAGCCGGTGGCCGGGGCACCCTGTGGGCTCGGTGCCGGCCGGGAGGAGCTGCCCCTGTTCCCATCCCAGCCTCCCTCCTCACTCGATCAGCTTCGGGAAAGCCTGTCAGCTTGTCCTGCAAATCTTCTTGGCAATGAAGTCATCTGGGGCGATTTAATAGCTCTTAGAAGCGGGTCAAACAGCGCGTGGCCCCTCTGCCTCCTCATTAGCCAGGCTCTTCCCTAATACGTCCAAGGTCACTGCTCCTCGCCCCGTGCCTAATGATGGCTCCAGGCTCATGTGCTCTGGGACTGGTCCGGCTTATCCACCCGCGCTTGCTCTGCCGCAGCTCCTCATCACTGCCTAAAGCAGCTCTTCATCCTTATAGCCGTCCCCGTGTGCGTGGGTCTGGATAACGGAGGCACCTGGCACAGCCCTGCTCAGGGGCAGGAGGGGGGAGAAGCTTTTCTTGCCTGGGCTGAGGATGCTGCATGGGGGCAGCCCGGCTGTTGGTGTGCTGGAGGGAAGGGATGGCATCCAGAGGGGCCTGGACAGGCTGGAGAGGTGGGGGAGAAGGACTTGGGGGTGTCACTAGATGGAAACCTGAACATGAGCAGGGAGGTGGTTCTAGAGCAGGTTCTAGATCACTTTTGGGTCTAGAGTGGGTTCTAGACCACTTCATAGTTCTAGATCTCATTCTAGATCACTTTATGGTTCTAGACAGCAGTCTGGATCTAATTCTAGGGCTCATTCTAGGTGACTTTATGGCTCTAGACAGCATTCTAGATNGCCTTTGTGAATGATCTTTTTGCTGGAGGCCCAGAAGGGCAGATGGAGATGAGATCTGGGGAAGAAATGTTTTCCTGTGTTGCCCAGAGCAGCTGTGGATGCCCCACCCTGGAGGGGTTCAAGGCCAGGCTGGATGAGGCTTTGGGCAACCTGGGCTAGTGGGAGGTGTCCCTGCCCCTGGCAGGGGGTGGCACTGGATGGTCAATAAGGTCCAGTCCATTTCCCCCTTTTTCCTGCAGAAAAACTGATGAGAAACATTCCTTTTTCCCCCATTTCTTTGCTCTGGGCTGCAGTGCTGGCCCTCAGCACCCTGTTAGCACTGCCGCTCCTTCTGCACCGGCTCTGGCAGGACCTGTCCTGTGAAACACGGACACCAGCAGTTAATGAGACTGGCCCCACACTGCTTCAGAGACCCGTCCTTCCCCNCTATAAGGTCCAGTCCATTTCCTCCTTTTTCCTCCAGGGAAATTGCTGAGAAACATTCCTTTTTCCCTTGTTTCTTTGCTCTGGGCTGCAGTGCTGGCCCTCAGCACCCTGTTAGCACTGCCGCTCCTTCTGCACCGGCTCTGGCAGGACCTGTCCTGTGAAACACGGACACCAGCAGTTAATGAGACTGGCCCCACACTGCTTCAGAGACCCGTCCTTCCCCGCAGCAGCTCCTGGCTACATACAGCGGAGAGAAGAGCTGCCTCCTCGGTGCCTCTGCCATCTCGTCCCTCTGACGCCTGCAATTTTTTTGATAAGCTCCTTGTTTCCCAGGCACAGAGTACAAAACTATTTTTCTTGCACCGAGCAGACAAGATGTTGAAATGTTTTTTCCTGTGATAACTGAAAGTGGAAGAAATCCTGCCTGCGATTCTTGTCAAGTCGAGGCATCTCTTTGTAGTTCAGTGAATCATTTCATCCCCGATGTTAATTTAAAAGCAAACAAACAGAGCTGAATGTGTTTGATAGTAGAATTATTTCCAGTACATTTCAGGTTTTGTTTTGCCGAGTTGTAAAACGCCGCAGCACAGGCGCTGAGCTGGTGGGGCTGGGGCCATGGCCCTGGTGTGGCTGCACCCCACTGCACCCCATCATACCCAGGCTGGATCCCGCAGGGCAGCAAAGCCCCGTGCTGGGAGCGCATCCCAGGAGCATCCCTGGAGCATCCCTGTTTCTGTGGGCACAGGAGGAAAGGATCTAATTTACAGCTGCAGCTACAACAGCAAAACAAGGGTTAAAAACTCCTCCCGAGAAATGGGAGCTGCAAAAAAACATCAGCCTTGTTCCACTTCAAAAGAGCAAGAATGAATCAGAAAAGGGCAAAGTGTGTGAAAAGGCTGAGTTGTAATAAAAACGGTGTTTAAATGTGCCACCGAGAATTAATCACTTTTCCCTCCGTAGCTCCCCCTTCGCGGGCTGTTCCTGGGAGGGTCTGGAAGGAAACACGACCAAGGGGTTGGTTCTGGTTTGTGGGTAAATTAGATCCGGGGTGTAATTGCCCCAGTTTACAGGCTCCGCAGGCAAAAGCCCTTAAACCCCCATCCCCTGCCCGGGGGCTCTTGGAGGGGGGAATTATTCCCGGAGGACGATTTTGTCTCACCTCGGGGCTGAGCTCACCGGGGGGTGATGGGGACTGTCCCCCCAGCCGATGGGGCAGGTTCGGGGTGAGAAGTACCGCGGTGTGAGCCCAGGCTGCCTCCGGGCTCCATAAACGCCTGAAATGGGGAGCGCTTATGCCCTGCGAGCCGGGGGCTGGAAATAACTCCTCCCGGGGGGGGGCAAAGCGCTCCATCTGCTCCGCGCGGTGGGAAGGAGCCGGAGGGGAGAACTGTCGGCTGCTTGGAGGAGCCAAGCCGGGTCCCAGCCAGCCCAGGGCAGAGCCGGGCAGGCGACAGCAGAGAGCCCGGGGAGGCGACACCTTCCTCCCCATCTCATCCCACTTCTTGCCCCCTTCCCTGGGTGATCCACCGCTCCCTCCTGCGCGGTGTCGGGGGGAGGATGAGCCCCGAAGGATGCTTTGTCATCAGACCCCCCCCCTCGCGGGCAGGCCCGGGGATCGTCACCTTTACAATACACAAAATCGATGCTGCCCTGTGTTCCCAAACCTTTCAACGCCAGACAGGCCATTTGTCTTCTTTTATGGTGGCCGAGAGGGGGAAGGAGCCCGGCCGGATTAACAATCCAGCAATAGCCCTTCGAGGTCATTGTCATCACATTCATGGGTTTCCTGCCTACAGGGNAAAAAAAAAAAAAAAAAAAAAAAAAAAAAAAAAAGCAAGCTGAGGAGCTGGGTTTGGACCTGCTCGGCATCGGCGTTGGTTTTCTGCAGAGAAGCGGTTTTTGATGAATATTGCAACAAACTGGCAGCGATGGGTGAGGAGGCAGCTTCCACCCTGGCCGCACACGGCATCTGCTGTCCCCGCTCCCGCCTGGCACACGTCACACGCTGCCCGGGACCGGGATTTGGCCTCCGGACTGTTCATCTGCTCTGCCAAGGAGACAATGGCAGGAGAGCTATTTGAAACTCTGCTTTTCTCCCCTTCTTTAATGAAGAAGTAAATAGAATTGGAGCTCTATGAATCTGTTTGAATGTTTCAGCACAAAAATGGAGCTCATCATTTTCAGGAAGATTGTACAATACACAATTATTCACACACCCCGCCTTGCTCCTCCTTACGAACCCAACTCACTCGCTGCAGGTCGGGGAAAGGAGGGGAGGGGCCAAAAGTCTGAGTATTCCTTAGAAATGGAAAGCAAATTTGAGATAACATGAAAAAACATCACTTGCCCTATCTGAAAGCCTTTTGTAAGCACTTCCCAGGAATATTTTACAGCCTCAGCTTCATTAGCAAGAACACTTGCAGAAAACGAATTCTCAGCTAGGATGCTCATGCAGGAATTCCTGCCCAAAGCGTCCTTTTACTGTTCCCCACTCGGGTTTTCTTCCTCGATTTGTCACCCACACTGGTATGCCGGCTGACACCATCAGCCCCCCACCCCATCAACCCCATGAGATGAGTTTTGTTCGTGCCCAAGGTCCCCGCACCCGCTGGGAATCCACTCCAGCTGTCCATCGCCCATTCACAGCCTCTTTGGATGTTGCAGAAGAATCTGTCCACTTAAAACAGGATTATTTCTGGGTGGCAAGCCACAAAGTTCATTTGGCTCTAATCCCTTTAAATGGAACCAATTACTGGAGCGCTAACGACTCTTCTGGAGGGCTCTCCCAGGCCGGAGAGGGCACTGGCAGGGTGCAAGCAGATGAACCCGACCTCCAGCCCAGCACGGCCAGCACTGGCACCAGGGCAATGTCACCACAGCCTTGGGCCGGGACCCCCAACAGACCCCCCATAGCTGTGGGTCCCCTCCCGCTTGCCTGGCTTCCCTCGCTGTCTGCTTTCCATGGAAAAGCAGGAGAACAAACAGCTTTAATCGTACAATCCCTGCTTCCTGTTGCTAATAATATTATCATCATGATATTAAGCCAGTTAATTCTTTCTCTCAATGTATTTGCTTTTGTTTTTGTACTCCCATGTTGTAATTTTCAATTTAATTAGTTTCTGCGTTTCTGAGGGCAATAGGTCTTGGTTTATCTTTGCAGCTAATAGTCCTAATTGTTTACCCTTCCTTCAGCAATATCTTATTAACTTTATGGGCCATCATTTCCATGGCATCTCCAGAATTAATTCCCTCGCTGTTTGAACCGTATTCCTAAAATCTTCCCCCAATTCCCTCCTCTAAGCCTGCCTGACCTTGCTCATCCTTGATCTGCCGCCCACTCCCACAGCTCAGCGCTGCCGGGTCCCACCGAGCCCCTGGGCAGAGGACGGAGCCAGGGATGGGTGGGCATCAGGGGTGGGCAGCGGGGCTGTGCCGTCCCCTCCTGTATCCCGGGAGGGTTTGTACCAGGGATCTCCCAGGGAAAAGGAGCATTCTCTGGCCGGAGTGGGCAAAGCAAGCGTGCCGGCATCACCAAGGGGAGCAGAGCGGAGGCTGATGCCGAGCCGTGGCAGGAGACAGCCAGGGGCAGCCCAGGCTGCTGCTGGGCACGGATCAGCGCTGGACGAGGACACCGAGAGGCTTTGGGTCATTTCTTACACCGGTGTCAGGCCACAGCAGCCAGAGGAGCTTTGTTCCTCGAAGTGCACTTTCAACACATCTAATCAAGCCGGCAATTGAGAAGAGAAACCAAATCAGGTCCCTCCTGAATACAGATTGTACCTGTGCTGGAAGCAGGCTGTGCTCCGGGGACCTCACGGTACAGGGAAATTTCTGCCCCCCCCATCAGTCATCCCATAATTGCAGTCACGTTCCTCCTCTTTCTGTGTCTCCCCACCCTCGGTCCAGCTCCTCTGAGCACATTTGTGGTGGTTGTTCCCATCTCCAGCAGCCCAGGGCTGCTCTTCCTGCGATGGAGGGGTCTGGCTGTTCCCCTTGGCTCCAGCAAGGGCAGAATTTCTTCCTTCCAGCGAGAAGCAGCCGTTGGAGAAGGAAAGCATCGCTGTTGAGGCAGCTGATGCAGTGCAGAGCTCTTCATCCCTGCTCCGCTCCGCAGCGAGCCCGGCTGCCTGGGATGGGACGCGCGGAGCTGCTGCCATCGGCACGGCTCCCTTCGAGCGGGTTAAGCAGAGGGCAGAGCTCGCTGACAGCTCTACTACCCCTGACTCCTGCCTTCAGACCCCATTAATCACGCTCCTAATGAGTTTGTGTTCACAGATGAGATGTTTTTGGCTGCAGAGACGGATCGCAGATTATATCTCCCATTGATCGTCTCATCCCGCTCGAATGATTTGTACCAGGAAATGGTTCCGAATTTTCAGCTTAAATCACTCGGAGAGCAGGCTTGGCACGTGGAGATATTCATTCTACTGCTATGATTGCAATGAGTTTGGATTTTATTCCTCCATGTCCCAGCTTTACGCTCATTTTCACCTTCAGGCTGCCGGCTCCTCGCCGCGGATCCAGCCTGAGCCGGGCACTGGAACACAGTTTCCCGTGAAGCAGGCGGGGAGGGACCCGCTGGTGCGGGCTGCGAGGGCACCTGAATTATTGATGGTACACGGGATCCAGCAGAGGCCATGCAGACCGCGGGAGCCGTTCCTTTCCCAGCAAATGTCACCTGGCTGGCAGTAAATTAACCAGCGGAGCCCACCCAGCGCTCGTCGTCCTGCACATCTCCTGCTTCCCGGCGGCTGGGAGGGCAAAGGCGGCTTTAATATTTCAAGGTGATCAAGATGCTCTGGATAAATGGCTCTGAGGAAGAGCCGAGGGAAGGGAAGCATGCCTAGAGCTCCTCAGCCTCTTGCAAGACAATTTTGATGGGTTTGGGACTATCGCCGGCATGCAAAGCGCACGGGGGTAAGCAAACACACGTACGTACAGCATATGGAGAAACACACATGAAGTACAAACCAGCCAGATGGCCAAATGCTTCGGCCAAATTTTATTTTCTCTTTCTTTCCTTCGGCTATTTTTCCTCTTCCACAGGCTGCTGTCCCCAGTCAGGGCATCACGTCCCACCTCCCTTCCTGAAGGCCAGCTTGAGCCGTTTTCTGGATGCTTCAATTTCCTAAATTTTGTTGTCTCCAGATTGCACAGAGGAAAAACATCCCCTGCAAACCCAAGAAGGGCGGTTGGGTAGGGCAGAGGGCTTGTCCTGCGAGGCAGGGGGTGAGGAAGGGGCATCGCTGCCCTGCCGCTCACTCTGGATTTACACCATCGCTCCCATCTGCCTTGTTGAGCTTCGAGTCTTTCCAGAAACACGGGACTAAAAAATAAATTAAAAAAAAAAAGAGCCCAAGGCTTGGCCGGGGGGGGGGTGGAGCCGGTCCCGCCAGGGGAGCCCCAGCGGGCGNGGTGTTTCTCTAACCCCATATTGACTTTGGCTTCCAGAATCAATTTTCTTTATTAGCTGATGAATCTCCTCAAAAGACTTTCTGTACTGAATCCAGATAAATTATTTAAGCGGTAAATTCTCTCCGCTCTAGCGCGGTTACGGCACGGTGATTTCATAGGGAAGAGCAGCAGAGAGGGGTTTGGGGACAAGGTCACCGTCAGCAGAACATGGGAACAGGAACGGGTTGGCGAATAAGTGGCTGTACAGCTGAGAGCTACTGTAAAGCAGGAGTGATTAATCGGAACAGGGCTTTGGCAAAACGCTGGGAGGGGGAGCAGCAAGTCATGGGAGAATATAATCTTAATTATTGATGGCAGCCAGCTGAAGGGATGAAGGGAAGTACCGGAGGCTGGCAGGAGCAGGCAGCGCACACGAGGGGGGTTACTTTCTGCCCCAACCGAGGGGGTCCCAGGGATGCCCCCAGCCGCTGTGGGAAGCACAGGGAGGGGGGAGCAGCGGCACAGCATCGTGACTGCAAACACCCACCGAGCATTGGGGTGGGCACGTGGGACCAAGACCACCCACCCCATGGTCACAGCAGAGATGTCCATGGGCAAAACTGAGTGCTAATTGTCACCCAAAAGCAAGGTGCCCATCAGGGCTGGGGTCGGGAGGGGCTCTGCTCCGCTGCCCTCCCTCCCTCCAAGGTCTGATGCCGGTGCCTCGTTTGTTTGTAAATTGGGTTTTCATGCGCTTGTCAGGGGCTGGGGAGCTTCAAGGCCAAATCTAACCCAGGAGCCACAGCGTAGGAAATAATTCTGCCTCCGAGAGTAATGCTGGCTCACGAGGTCAGAGAATTCAAACATATTTATAGCCGGCGAAAGAAAATGATTGTGTTAAACGGCGGCTGAACTGTGCGGAGACCCAGCAGGAGCTGCCCTTCGTTATGTTACCGGGAGCGTAATTACACCGCTCGGCACTCGCACCCTCTACTTTACGGCGACCCTGCCCAGAAGCCCACTCTGGGGATCAAAGGCTAACGCATATTTTCTGCGGAACAAAGCTGTAAATTGGAGGCTAACCTCAGGTGCAAGAGGCATTCCCCTAGGCAGTAACGGCGGCGGCTTGGAGGGGCTGGGGTGCGGCATCCCCCCACATGCTGTCACCAAGCGTGGGGACAACACCAGGGACACGTGTGACTCACCGCCTGCCTCCGTACAGAGACCATGCCGAGGCAAGCCCGACCTGGTTCCAATAATCAGCTATAAATAGCACCTCAATTAAGGCGACCAAACAAAGGAGCTGATGGATACCTGCACAGAGGGACCCGGGGGGCAGGATTTCTCCCCTCCCCGTGCAGACACAGTGGGTTTGTGTAAAACTGAGCAGCAGCTCAAGCACAGGACAAGGACAGGGGCCAGCAGCATGTCCCCAAAGCCTGGTCACCCACCAAGGGGCTGCACCCCCGCACACAGCCCTGGGGGGGTCCTGAGGCATCGCTGCCCACCCTGCACTGGCCGGGTGCAGCCCCCCAGCGCATCCCTCCCCATGCACCAGCTTCACTCCCCCCGGGGTTCAAACTGCAAAGCCCCTGGAGGATTCCGGACCTGAGCTTTAGTTACACACCCCAGCTGAAGGGAAAACCTGTTTTCCAGTAAAACCCACCCCTCCGCTTGCTATTCTGGCCATGCTTGCAGCAGATTCACATTCAGGACCAAATGCCATCAGCACCTTTCCATTCATTTTTCGCACACGCCCCACGAACAAGGCAAACACACCCAGAGCACGAGGCCAAGCGAGGCCGGCGGCACTGCTGCCTCGGTGCCCAGCCTTACCTGGGGAGCGGGTTCCAGCCCCGGTTCCAAAGCCCTCGCTCACCATCCGGATTCAGAGGTTTGCTATCCAGGTAACCCGCACAGGAGCCGGGCTAGGAAGGAAAACCTGTGCTGCTCCCACCACCACTCTTTATACTGCAACCTCAGCAGGTCCTTAAAGCCCAATTTCTGCTCAATCCTTTCCCTGGGAGTCAATGCAAGTGTTTCACCTGCAAGGACTGATTTTAAATAGACGGGATAACGCCCATCAGCTGCTTTGTCTCCCCGCCCCGGGGAGAGGTATCCTCCCAGCAGACATCTGCTGAGCACAGGGGAGTGCCAGTCCCGTGGTCCTGAGCCCCAGGGACCCCTGGTTAATGGGTGCCTGGTCCCCCCCACCCCACAGTGACAGGGTCTTCCAGGGTGGACATGCCCCCACAGCTCGTTAGGGAGCTCGTCAGTGCTCCCATCTACCCCCACAGCCCCAGGGTCTCGGAAGCACCAGGAATTGAAGGAATAAATGTAAAAGTACATCCACCTCGCGCTGTATGCATCAAACCCCATTTATTCAGAGCGAGCGGCTCAGACACGCTCGCAGCAGCCTCGAGAGCGTGTTTATCAGCCAGGCTCCTCGGGAGATCATTGCCATTGATTGCCGTGTCATTGTCACTTCTGGGCACCGCGGGAGGCCGGAGGGAGCGAGGTGACACTGCGGCAGGAGCGGGCGCCCGGCGGGGAGCGGCGGTTCCCGGGGCAGGCAGAGCCCACGATGCTCGGGGGGAGCAGACCCCCAATGCTTCTGGACTCTGGAGAACCAGGTCGGGCGGTGTGACCCGCCAGAGCCACTCGGTGCTACTGTGATTTATTTATGGATTGCTCTGGTGCCACCTGCGAGGAGAACACGGGCTCCTCTACAGAGGAGAAAAGAAAATCCCTCCTGATGGAAACCAAAACAGCAAATGCTCTGCAAAAGGAAGGCAGGTTTCTTTCTGGGGAAAAGGCAGGCAGAAAGGAGCTGAGGGCTGGAAAAATCTCTCCCCCAAGGGAAATTAAAGAGCTCAGGCTATTGAGCTTATCAGAAGCAGCCCAAGGGACGATGTGGCCCCTTTGCACGAGGACCTGCATGGGAGGGACAGCACAACGGGGCTGCCAGGGCCAGAGGAGCATCGCGAGAGCCAGTGGATAGGAATTCCAGCTGGACACGCTCCAGTTAAACCTGAGGGCTTCTCTTCCAATAGCATCATGGGCAATTAGTGACACCCAGAGAAATGACGGACTCTTGGTATTTCATCCCAAGGAGGATCCTTTCTGCTCTCCCCAGGGAGCAGGCGAGGACTGCCCAGTTCGTGCATCGTTGGGGAGGGATGGAGGGATGGAGGGAAGGATGGAGGGAGGGATGGAGGGAAGGATGGAGGGATGCTCAGCCAGGGGAGCAGGGAAGGTGCTGGCCAAGGACCCAGTGCTGTGGATGCTGCTCATGCCGTCAGAGGGGAAAAAATGACACCCTGGCCAGAAAGGGAGTGCTGCTGAAGAGTGCAAAGCTGTTTTATCTTTACTCCGAATCATTATTACTAGTCCTGACCTCCTGGATGCAGCCGTTGATCAGCAAATCTCCAAGCACTCTGTAAAGGAGGTCGCTCTCATTGTCCCCTTTTTCTGCAGCCAAGGAGATTGAAGTCAGCCGGAATTGCCGGCGCTCAGCCCTCCGAAAATGAGGCTCTAAATAACCGAGACGGCAGGGGACAGGAGGGAGGCAGGGCATAATGACCTGAGCAGGGAGGTGCCCAGGGCAGCAGAACGGACACTGCAGCTCCGGGGAAACATCTCCCCGTATCTCACGGCTGTGAGCAGCGTGAGCGCTGCCGGTAGCATCATCTTCTCATCGGCGAGGCAGAGGTGACACAGGGTCCCTGCTGAGCCCCCACCAAGCCCCCGTCATGGTCCCCACCACCACCCAAAGCCTTTGCCAGGGTTGGCTCACACACAATAATTTTCCGCTCGTGACAGCGGATCAGGCACAGCTGCCAGCAGACCCGCGTGGGCTCACGGCAGGGTGATGGGAAGGTGATTCCTCCCTGGCAGAGGGGCAGGACGAGGCTCCTGGAAAATAAACGGAGCCGATTCCACCGTCAGAATTCCTCTTGGTGGAACTCACACCAAAATGGCTCGGGCTCTGCAGTCGCCGTGGGGTTTGGCTTGTTTGCCTGTTTGCTCTTTGCTCATCGTATTTCCAGCTGCTCTTGTGTGTATTTGCACTTCGAGGCTCTAATTGGGACGGCTGAACAAAACCCCGACGCTGCGGCGAGGAGTAACAGGAGGCACAAATTAGAACAAATAAATCTGAATCATATTCAATTCCTTGTGCAATCACCAAGATCAACACGTCCAAGTGCACACGCTACAGATGAAAAGCCGCCAAGAAGACAGTCGAAGCGGCTGCTGGGGCTGCCTTTCAAAAGGCGTTTATTCTTTGCAGAGTGAGCTAGAGCCCCGAACAGCGGGAACCTTCCCGCCACCGCCAAGAAAGCTTTCTGCCACCAAAAGATTCCTTTCAGCAGACATGAAAAGCCTCTGCCGCGGCGGTCTGAGCCCGGTGGTGGCGGCAGGCGGGCAGAGGGGCTGGTGCTGGGAGATGCAGGGCTGGTGTGGGGTGGGTGGGGGTCTGGTTCTCCTTGCCGCAGGGTCGCCGGCTGCTTGTGCTCCATCCTCGGTGCAAGAAATGGGCATTCACAGGTCAGGTCCGGTACAGAGCTCCCAGGCAGGACCGGGCTGGGCGGTGTTCTCCCAAACATCCCATCTCCAGTGCTCAGCATCATGCTTGTCCCGTTTGGGCGAGGGGCCTGGGGCACAACACGGCAGGCGGAGGTGAGAGGTGCTTACCCCCCATCCAGAAATCGAGGCTCCTCTGGGGCGTTAGCGCACTTCAAAGAGCAAAATGGTTCCACAATATTGAGGAAAAAAAAAAAATNATGCAGGGCTGGTGTGGGGTGGGTGGGGGTCTGGTTCTCCTTGCCGCAGGGTCGCCGGCTGCTTGTGCTCCATCCTCGGTGCAAGAAATGGGCATTCACAGGTCAGGTCCGGTACAGAGCTCCCAGGCAGGACCGGGCTGGGCGGTGTTCTCCCAAACATCCCATCTCCAGTGCTCAGCATCATGCTTGTCCCGTTTGGGCGAGGGGCCTGGGGCACAACACGGCAGGCGGAGGTGAGAGGTGCTTACCCCCCATCCAGAAATCGAGGCTCCTCTGGGGCGTTAGCGCACTTCAAAGAGCAAAATGGTTCCACAATATTGAGGAAAAAAAAAAAATTGGTGTATTTCAAAAGACATTCGCACAGATAAACAAACAGGATGCTTGGAGGCTCGCTCAGTGTCACGGTATCCTTCTCGTCCCTTGCTGCTGTTTGATCAATGGAACTGCCTTTGCTACAGGGCGCAGAATACGTGCCATGCAGCGAGGGAGGGGTAAAATTTACCCCTGTTAAAGATCAGCAGAACTGTCTGCTGCAGCCCACCTCCCTGCCCCCGGGCGCTCACCTGCGCATTGATCTGGCGCCTGGCATCTGCCTTTTCCCTTCTCACCTCCCAGCTGCCACTTGGATTTTATCGGATTCTGGTGTTTGAAATTGCAAGCAGGTCCTTGGAATTGGCATTAGCTCTTTAAATATGTGCTGCATCTTCGCGTGTCACGCCAGCACGAGCCAAGCACATCAGAAGCTGCTAGATAATAGGCAATTACTGCTCTTAAACAGACGAGGCATTCACTGCGAGAATGGGCTGCATCTTAACTCAGCCATAAATTCTCTAATAGCGCTTCTATTAATACCTGGTTTCTGGCACGCTCCTAATTACTGCATTCCTTATCAACCCCTGCCTCGCCTCGGCCCCGCAGTGCTGCCGGGCGGAGGAGACGGGGAAAGGAGCCGGCGCAGGGCTCCGCAGGGACGCTCGGGCAGGCTGGCACCGGCTGTGCTGGCACCAGGGATGCTGCTGGAGGTGGAGCAGCTTCCCCAGCATCACCCCGGTGCTCCAGGCTCGCCATAGGATGCCTTGGCTTTGGCTTCCCAAGGCATCGTCAGACGAGCAGCACCATCGACAAGCCCGCATCATTTGGTAGCGGGCTTTAGAGCCAACACAACCTCTGGGGACATCCCAGTGGAGGCAGCTCGCTGGCATGGAGGAACCAACTGGGTGCCTCCCAGTTTAGTTTCTCGGCAGGCGCGGTGCCGGCAGCAGCGTGGCAGCTCCGGCAGGCACATGGGACATGCTGTGAACGCCACTCGTCCTCCCTCTTGAGCCGTTACACTCTCCAGAGAACCAGCGTGTGCGATTCATGTCTCATTAATTTTTTTTTGAAATATTATCCTTTTCTTCTTCCCTGTGTTTTCCCCCTATTAAACCGAAATCGTGCTTCCTTGGGAGAACACGAGTCATTTGTTACCATAACAACACCTTTCCTCCCGCGCCCGAGTGCCACCGCCACCGCTCCCCTCCCCGCCTTTACCCCACCAGCCCCAGTGCAGGCAGGACCCCCCAGGATGGGCAGGAACCCCCAACATGGACAGGACCCCCTGGTATGGGCAGGACCCCCCAGCATGGGCAGGACCCCCCAGGATGGGCATGACCCCCCAGTATGGGCAGGACCCCCCAGTATGGACAGGACCCCCCATGGCCCTTGGACTCTTCCTCTCCACCTGTTAGAAATTCCCCGTCCTGCCTCTGGATGGGAAGGAGAGAGCAAACGCTGCCAAGCGATGCCCGTGCCTGTTGTCCCGTACTTGCTCACCATAATTGATTTATCTCCTAAACAGCCTCGCTGCATCCGTCCCCCCGCCCTTGTTCAGAAAACCTTGCTGTGGTTTGGCCGTTGCGAAGGTGGGAGCGCAGGAAGGGCTGCTCCCCTCCAGCAAAGCCCCTGGGTGCTCAGACCACGGCGAAAAGTTGGGTTTTCGGAAATGGAAGTTGTCCGTGGTGTCAGTGCCCCACCTTGGCAGATCTCCTGACACTGTTTGACTTTATTACGTCCATAAATGAAATTAAAATACAGTTTAAATGGATTTCTCAAATGGACTCGTAAAAGCTCTTGATGGAAGAAACACTTTATTCTTCTAACTTTTTTACAACATCTATTCACGCTTTTCCTTCCACTATGAACTTTTAACGACTTCTAATTTTTTTTCAAACCGATTCATTTGCAATCCCCAGGAGACACCTTAACGTCACGGTGTAAATCCCATGGAAATCCAGACCTCGGGGGCACTGCTGGGAGGGACCCAGCAGGATGGCTGGGGACGGACAATTCGTGCTGCTCCTCCTGGGAGCGCAACGGCTGCTGCCTTGAGAAACACTAAATATTGTTATTATTGCATCACCATCCCATCCTATACCATGTGTTATATATTGATATTGATGCTGATGATGATGATAATACAAATTTCCCTGTTGCTCCCCTCGCTGTGCCCTCGCACAGCAGCCCGGAGGTGGCGGGTCCCCAGTGGGTGCCGAGGGAAAGGCGAGGTCCCAGGGCCCCCCCAGCCCACCGCTCCCATCTGGGCAGAGACAAGGTCCAGCCGCCCGATGCCACGGCGCCGAAATGAAGATGATTAAGGAGATATTCCAGCCTCTTCTTTTCCCCCTCTCCTCGGTAAATGTCATGCTTCAGGGGAGTATAGCCAAGAAAAGTTCAAGGTAATAATATCAGAAATCTGCTTCTCTTTTCCTTTTGACATTTTATTGTGATACGAAATAGCAGGGGATAAAAGCTCTAATGGGGATATTTGGTTCTTTCTTTCGGTGAGCGTTGGAAAGGCTGGCTGGTGATGACTCACGGTTATTGTGATATATGCAAATCTTTAAGGGCTCATTCACAAAGCCGAGGCGGCCGCGGCCGCTCTTGCAGGGGATTTACTGCATGGGAGCCGAAGGCTGGCAGCGGAGGACGCCTGCGCCCAAAGTCCCCGCTCGTCACCAGCGCGGGAGGGGTGTGCCACCCGCGGGCTGGTCCCCAGGGATGGTGGGGATGGAGCTGCACCCACTGCACCGGCCACTGGCACAGCAGCGCCCGCGGGGAGCAGGGGTGACTTCAAGGGGAAAATGCTCTTCCTCGACCTCACTTTCCCTGGGATGCAGCTGCACCCTGCACCCGCTTTTTGCAGTTAAAGCACGAATTGCTTCTCCGTCGCCCGCTTTGATGGTGTTTCTGTGTTGACTTTAAACCAGAGATTTCAGATGGATAAACAATGGCAAGTAACCAGGCTATAAAATACAACTTCAATAATATTTAGCTGGTAACGTGTGCCGAGTCCTGTTAATTTGTGTAGGGGAAAACGGTTTGATTTAAAAAAAAAAAAAAATAAAAACTTCATTTCACATTGAAATCTACCCTAATTAGAAGCTATTATTGCTCTCCAACAAATAATCTTCTGAACTAAGTCCATTCCACAGAGAGTGATCAAAGGGTGATTTAATTAAATTTTCATGTTTAATTTTCCTTTTTGATTTCTGACTTTTTTTTTTGTTGCTTTCTCTAATGACTGCCATCGGAGGAGGGAGAGGCACTGGCTGGGGCACGGAATGCAGCTGGGTCCTGCTCTGGACAGAGCATCCTCCTGCTGGGTGCCCTGGGCACGCGCTTGGGTCCCGGCGTCCAGCTGGTACCTGCGGCACAAGCCGCCGAGAGGGTGGGTTTCCTTCATCCTGGTGTCTTGGTTTTAGCTATCTGGTCTGCAGCCAGCTTAAACGTTATCCTTAATTTAGAGCAATAACACTTAAATTATGAATTGTCTGCTGTAAGTATAAATTATACATTTTGGAGATGAATATTCAGGTCCTAATTCAAAGCAGCAGATGTGGTATGGAACCGTTCGCAGGCAGACACCATTCCAAGCCATCATTTGGTTTGATTTTCCCTGGGAAGCCGTCCCCGGCCACCCCTCCCCAGCAGAGCCGGGAGCCCTTTGGGAGCCCCGGGACCCTCGCAGTCCCCGTGTTGCCCGTGGTGAACCTGGCCGTGGGCATCCCCGAGAGGACAAATCGGCCGCATTCGAGGCAAAAGCACAAATCTGGTGAGCAGCAGCCGTGGTTGATCGGGAGGTAAATCTTTGCTGCACCCACCGCCCTGCCCAGGTGCCCCATCACCTCTGTGGGGTTTTTCCCACGTTGCCGAGTGGGACGGGCTGGGTTTGGGGGGATTTCCTCCGCATCGGCCACGGGCTGCGCTCCCGGGGAAACGCGCAGGCGCGAACCAACGCTGCTCCCAACGACGCCTTCCCGTGTCCAATTTGTGTTTACAAGGAAAACGTCTATTGCTGATTAGCGGAAAACACACACGCTCTTCTCCGGGATGAGGCTCCCCGGCTGCAGCCCGCGCTGCCGCTCCAGCTGGCATCTCCCCGGCGGGGAGGCAGCGTAAAGCCCAGGTCCCCCTGCGCTGCCTCTGATGGTGCTAAAGAATTCATCAAAGTGACAAGGCTACAAAAGTCGCGCGTTACCGCTGCACCGCTCCCTTGCCGCTCACCGGAAAGGAATGCCCCTGCTGAGTTGCATGTGATCTGTTTCAATTATTTTTTAATTTTCAGCGTGTTAGTGAAACTCCGACACTGGGAGAAAAAAAGGAAAAAAATCATGCAAAGCACTTTCAAAAACTCCTGTTCTGGTAAAAAGCTCTCCCGCAATGAATACACAATATCTCCTGTAGCAACCGGTGAGTTAGTGTGCATTTAGAAAAACCACATTTACATCCAAATTTGATTCCAGCTCCACATCTACATAGATGGAGAGATATCTCCTCTTCCTTCCAGCCACGGACTGACTCTGCTCTCACTGGCAGAGATGCTCATATTAAGACATTTGCTGACACACGCCTGTTTCATAAGAGCACGCTTAAGGAACGTGGTTTGCTGCCTGTGACGTTCCTCCTTCTTTTTAATGATGCAAATAACCTTTCCCCAGGGACTAACTGCTGTGTCCGTGGGCACAGGGATGTGGTGGGATGGGGATGAGGTGGGATAGGGGATGTACTGGGATGGAGATATGGGTGGGATGGAGATACGGGTGGGATGGAGATACGGGTGGGATGGAGATGGGGTGGGATGAAGATGGGATGGGATGGAGATGGGGTGGGATGAAGATGGGGTGGGATGGAGATACCGGTTAAAATGGAGATATGGGTGAGATGGAGGCAGCAGAGCTGGCAGCACCATCGGTCAGCCACAGAGCTGCACGGGAACCATCCAGCGACAGAGGAACTGCCCCTTCTCCACTGCTCAGCACCGTGTTTTCCAGCTCAGACGATATTGGTGTTGTTGCCGGGGCCAAACGCACCTCCAGCCACAGCTCACCATGTGCTGCGATGTGCCGAAGGACACCGGGAGCAGTGGTGGCACGGCACTCGCTGTGCCCATCGCACCCTGCCCGCTCCTCCTCCCTTCCCTAATTAGCTCCCACCGACAATGCACGAGGTGAAACACTGCCCTTGTGTCTCCCAGAGTCTCAGCTTCTACAAAAACACTTATCTGCCAGAAAACCCTTTATTTTTAGCTTTGCTTTTCCACCAAAAGATGAAGAATTCCCTTCAGACCCCTCAGTGATGAATCGCAGAGAAAGTTTCTCTCCGGTTCATCTGAACGACGCTCATCTCAGGGGGTGGAAAATTACTGGAAAAACTTTAATAGTAAGTAACAAAAAAAAGCCTTAAATTCAACCTTTATGGAGTTCTTTAATCACATCAGGTGTGATTCATTTCACATGCAAATCCGGCCCCGCGCTTTCTGCGCCGCTGAAGCATCTGACTTCAAACCCTTCCAGCACAAAACCCTTCCAGCAGAAGACAGAGATTGAGATCTCCACCAAAGAACCACAGGAATTCTAATTTTGCCTTGAAATCTGGGATTCCTTTTATGAGGGGCCCCTCTCTGATGGCATCCTCTGACCAAGCACTTTTCACCTCGAACGGCAGGGCAGGAGGGGTCTCGGCAGAGGCGGGGGTTCATCCTGTGCAGACAGCAACAGCGGCGCATCGTCCTCCCGCACGGCGCCGGGCTCCCGCGGCGTGACACAGGCGTGTTCCACCCCGCTATCGGCCAGCTCCACGGTCACTGCTCCCCATCCACCTCTCGAGGAAAATACCAATAAACGGGTCACCTGTGCCGTCTGCCCGGAGGGGCTGCACTGCTGGGAGGGGGGGAATGGGGTCAGCAGGGTGGCACTGGCACGAGCACCGTGCTCGCTGGTCGCTGTCGGTCCATCCCACGGTTCTGGGTGTGAGCATCTCTCTGCGAGAGAAGGAGCACGGGGAAAAGGGAGAGAAATGGCTGCGAAAACCACCGCCAGGGAGGATTTTGCTCGGTGCCTGTTGTTTTCTGATGACCCACTTTAGAACAACAGCAGTTTAGACAAGTGGGATTCGCTCTCCTCTCATCTGCAGAACAGGGCAGAGGCACCCCTGGAAATCAGCTGGGATCAGGCCATCCCCAGCCCTGGGGACCCCCTCACCAGCAGCAGACACACAGCACCACGCTGCCAAGGCTCCGAGGCAGAGGACCTGGGGATGAAAGCCCAGGAGTCCCCGAAACCCCACCGAAACCCCGCTGTGCTTTGGGCTCTATGCCCCTGGGGTGCACAGATCTTCTCCTTCACCCGGGATGATTGTTTGCAAACGTGCANTGAAACCCCACCATGCTTTGGGTTCCATGCCCCTGGGGCACACAGATCTTCTCCTTCACCCGGGATGATTGTTTGCAAACGTGCAGAACTCTAAAACTTTGCCCAAAGAGGGTTTTCACTGATTTGCAGGTTTGCAGACTTTTTTTTTCCTTAGTTAAAAAAAAACCAAAAACTAAAACACTCCAAATCCTGCAAATCCCCTCCCAGAGAGAAGCCAGGTGTAGCCCAGCTTTTATCAGCTCATTTTTCTTCCTTAGGTTTTAGTCTAACCCGATTGCTCTTTGTTCCTGCAATACTCCTGCCCGTCGGCGGGATAAATTAAGCACAAAGTGTTTAAGTGATCAATAGAGACGCGATGAAGTGGACGCTGTCCGGTGATAAACGAGCGGTCAGAGGTGGTTCCCGGATCACAGACCGCGCTGACCGCGGCATTCGTACCAGGGCTCACAACCTCCCTTTCCACTGAAACGCACATCAAATATGCATTAGGACACTCTTAATTAGAATAAGCTTAAGTAGGAAAGGGAATTAAAGGGGTGACCTGCATCGTTAAAGAGGGCTGAAGGATAAACCCAAACCCCTTTAATTTCAGCAGAAGCACGACCAGAAACAACGAGGGGGAGAACCACCCCTTGCTGTGAGAGATGCTGAACAAAGCACAGAACAAGTTTCCTTCAGTGGAAGGGAGCTGGGGACGTTTCTAAATATTTGGTTTTGTCCATCATCTTCCTCTCCTTGATCCATTTCCCACTTCTTCTGGAAAGCTGCAACAAAAGGAAGCTGATTTTTCCGGCGTTCAGATTTGCATCGAAACCCTGAGAACAGGGAGCAGCAAGCATCGATGTGATGGAGAAACTGCGGCGATGGGACAGCCTGTTGTGATGCAGGCAGCGTGCCTGGGGACTGTCCCCTCCTCCTCCTCGGCCACCGCCGCCCCTCTGGGTGCAGCAGAGCCGGGATGGCAGGAGGAGGACNAGCCCCTCTGGGTGCAGCAGCCTCGCTGTCCTCCCAGCAAAGCCGGAGCCGGGATGGCAGGAGGAGGACATGCCCGAGGCAGCAGCGATGCGCTGGGTACCCGATGCCGCTCCCTCCCGCATCTCTCTGGGATAAACTCCTGCAGGTGTGCGGCGAGGAGGGACCGCTCCGTCACGCGTGCTGGGAGAGCTCACAGAGAGATGCCGACACCTTCTGCCCCATCCCAGCTCGCCGCTGGTTAGCTCAGACGTTAACTACATCCCAGATCTGTGTCTCGGAGCCCTGCTTGCTCTTATCTGCTCGGGACATGGCTATTTATCATAATACACAACAGAACCAGGGTTTTACTGCAAAACTCCGGCTTTTTCACACTGGTGTAATCCTCTGATTTATTCAAGCGCTGTATCGCAGAGAATTCCTCTAAACCCAATCTTTTTGGAAGCAGAACACACTGTCCAGCTCTTCTTGCCCAGAGAATTCAGCCCGTTCGCTTCTTCCCGCAGCCAAGGGTATAAATAATGCAAAAAAAACAAACCACGGAAGTTTTCAGAGGAGAAAACCGAAGCAAAGCGTTTCAGACCCCGCAGCATCGCGGGATGAAACTCGAATCCTGAGCTGAGGCTGCGCTCAGGGCTGGCATCCCTCCCTCCATCGCACGGGGTCCCTGCCAGGCTGCACCCCGCCGGGAGCTCTCTGGAGGGTGACAGGATTTCGGTGTGCGAAGAGAAAACTGCTCTCGGTAACAAGCAGATTCGCAGCGGTGGCCTCCAGAAGCCAGGACACCCCAACGAAACGGAAACCAAAGGTGCCTGTAGGCAGCTAGTCCCTGGCCAGAATTTGCCGGCTCGGCTCTGCATGCAAATGAATCGCTCGGTTAGGTTGGGGTTTTTACACTGGTTTTGGCTCCTAATTAGATAGAGTTTCCCACAAGGAGATAAAATATTTAGAAACAAGTATATGAAAGAGAAAGTCAGCCTCTATTAAAATGACTTCATCGTTTTGAACTGATGCCTTCAAGCACTCTTTTGTAATTCATCCTTAAAGATATAAAATTATCATCTGAAGGAAGATTGTTAATAAAACTGACACTTCCCCATCAGTCAACTTAATTCACAATATAACACTTTCCAAATCCAATTATGTCTGCCTGATGACTGACGTTCGGCTCAACGTTATTGTTCAAGTGGAAAAGCGGATACAAAAATCAGAGGCGAGCCGTTAGGAAACACACGGCGATTGCTGCTGGGATGACTCTGGAGTCGCTGCTGCTGGGGATGAAGCCACCAGCCCCAGTGCAGGCGGCTCTTCGGACGCGGCTCTACCCAGCGACGGGTGCGAGGGTGACGGGTGCCTGCTCCAAACCGCCGGTGCGTATTTCTCAACACATTTTAAACATCTACTTGACTATTTCCACTGCATGATGGGATGCTGTTCCGAGGCAGGACCCCTCCGTGCCCCATCCCTGTCAAACCTGCGCGGGCAGGAGGCTTGGCAAGCCCCGCGCCCCGGCATTGCTCATCCCAACCCTCGCAGCGGGACGTGGCGGCGCAGCACGAATGGGCGCACATCACCGAGCGGAACCAGTCATGGGACGTCGAAAGACAAAGCGCTTGTTCATCTGGGGGTGTTGCCTCTTCCTACTGGCTTTCTACTACCTTCTTGAATTATTTTTTTTTTAACATTTGGATTTAAAATAAGAAACTTCCCTTCCTATAGAGGATTTATTTTTAAAACTAGCAGTTACCTTGCAGCGTAACTCTGATTGTTATCCCTGCTATAGAATTGTCAGTCCATCGACTTCAGGAGCGCAGGAGAGGCTGTGAGACTGTACCGATGAACCAGAGCTTGGGCATCGACCTGGGAGGGCTGAACAACCACCGAAAGATGGGTTATAAACATCTTCCGGGCCATGCTGTGTCTGGAAAACTGCATCTGCTGCAGGGCTGTGACTGATGGTTGCTCTTCCTGGCAGGACGGGATTCTGCACCCAGGAAGGACCCTGGAAGGGCAGGACACGGCACAGCCGGGTGCACGTGCTGCTTGATCCCACCACGACATCCCCTCCCCACGCTTGCTGCAGACAGGGGCAGCTCCTCTGCAGGGGTCCAGACCCCCAGCTCTCTCCCCCATGGGCAGGGGCCCGTCCATCCGCAGCACCGAGCTGTGGCATCGCAGGGCTGCAGGGTGCCCGCGCCTCCCCGGGGGCTCCGACACAACCCCCGGCCGCCTTCCCTTGGGAAGAAAAATGCGTCTGCCTGAAGTCAGGCAGCCGCAGCAGCTATTGCATGGCAACCATTGCCAGGGAGACCGAGCTCGCTGCGCTGTGCCGGGCATCTCCATCGCGCCGGGACAGCCCGAACCACTGTGGTCCCTGTGCTTGCTGCACCTTCCCATCCTCTCCTCTGCGCTGCACCGTCGGGCTCCTTCCCTGGGGATTAACACCGGCCGGGGTGGGAAGGTCCCAGGGGTGCAGCACGTTTGCAAAGTGTTTGGAAACCACAGCCAAGTGCTGCTGCAGGGCTTCTCCTGCTGTGCAGATGCGCATGGACAGGGCCAAAAGCAGCCCCTGCGCTGCAAGGCAGCCCCCAGACCCACCGGCTGCAAGGGCTGGGCATTCAGGCGCTTCGTGCGAAGCTCTAGGAACAATTAAAGGTGTTTCCAGCAGGGCTGGTGTGCTGCATCCCGCTCCTCCCCATCAGTGTAACTCCAGCTTCCCAGGGATGCTGCTGAGCGCAGGATATGTCCCACTGCCTGCAAGGAGCCACCTCTCTTCCTTCAAAGCAACGTTAGAGCAGTTGAATATTCTTTGTTAACTACAGTTATTCGTTTGAAGACAAAAATCGCCTCTGATTGCTGCAAGGAGCAGCAGTTTTGCACTTTGCCACTCCTGGGGGATGCTCTTTGTGGGGTGTTCCACGTTTTATTCCCTTTTATCGGCTGGGGGGTTGTTATAAGGGGCTGAGGTGCATCGTTCACATGCACATGAACGGTATAAGGTGGTTCTGATGTCAGAGGGGAGGCAGCTACAGCGGCACACGCTGTTTAACACTGGCACGATGTTTAACTGACAGAGTTAATCACCGTTGCTCGGCACTTTCGCCATGTGTGTTAGCTTCCTACTTGATCTTTAGAGAAATCCCATGCAGCATCGGTGAGCTGCCTTAAAAACATCTTTAGGTTGAAACAAGAGGGAGAAGCAGCCCCGTGCTCCACGGATTTACAGAACCATCAGCAATGAACCGGCAATCCCCCTTCTCCAGCACCGGTGCCCCTCCTGACAGCTCCAGGTTGGAAACCAGCAACTGATAAAACATACAGCAGGGATGTGGATGTGACAAACCAGAGAAAAGCAGCTATCCATCAAAGCAATTCCTGCAGCCTGACAATAAAACGGAATTATAACCACCGCTGGTACTTTTGGACCTGCCCGGGAAGCCATAGCACAGACAAGGGCTCTGAAGTGGGCTCTGAGCTCAGCCCACCCAGACGGGAACGATGCCCTGGGAGCTGCAGGAACCGCCCCGGCCGAAAGGCAGGGATGCTGCAAGAGTGACAGTGACATCCCTGCCTGCATCCCTGCCTCCCCACATCGTGGGGAAAGCCAGAGCTGGAGACAGCAGCAGGTTTTCTCCCAGCGAGGATGAGACCAGAGTCCCCTGGTCTGCAACCTGCATTCCTGCAGAGGAGGAGAGCTGCTCGCGTCTTCATGGGTCATCAACAGCAAAACTTTGTTGCTGGGAGGATGCAGCAGCTTGAGGAGGGGCTGTTTCAGCTTTTCAGAAGAGTCCAAGCACTCATGAATCATCACAATGTTGTTTTTTTCTCCTCTTCTTTTCCCTTTGTTCATCTGCAGCAGTTCACTTTGCTGCTAAGGCTGAACCACCAATCTACGAGGACCATATGCTCCCGGCTACGTTGCAGGAACCCGGGACTAATTCAGATCTTGAGCCTGTCTTTGGGCCATCTGTTCACAGGATCACGCAAGACAATGTGTCATTATAGCTGGGAATTTGCATAACCGCTGTAGAGGAATTGTGCCCAGCTCTATTCACTACCAGCCACAGCCAAGCTTCTCATGCTACAGGATGGGGGCAGGAATCGCGCAAGAAGCCGACGAGCATCCCAGTGACATTTCCCACGGGGAGCCAGGCTGAGCACCCGTGGTACCCCTTGGAGCTGCTCAGGCACCAGCGATGCTGTCCCCCCGCCCATCCTCCCCACAAACACTGAAGGGCAGAGCCTGGGTGCTCCCAGCCACCAGCACTCCATCTCCTCTGCCAGGTTACCGCATTAATTCTCCCAGCTCTGACAACAACGGCGTAAATAACCCTGTGAATAATAGATCTCGCTGCAGACAGCTCAGAGGAGCGATGCCACGCTCACGGCAGCCTCAGGCCCTCGCTTTCCTTATCAGCTGCGGAGGAAGTGATGCCAGCGAGAGATAGCAGAGCCTGGAACCTCCCAGAAGATGTGAGGTCTCCTGCCCAAGGCTCACACCAGGCAAAAACCCGCTGTGGGCCAGCCTTCCTCCTCCAGCAGGTTTCCAACCCTTGGCACCAAACCCCCAGCAGCTCTGGGTGGGCTACAACAGCTTTCTCCCCATTAATCGCTCCCCAAAAAGGCTGCACAGTCTCTGGTGCTGCAGAGCTTCACCAGCCTGATTTTGGGGCAAAATCAGTGGAGTTGTGCACCGGGACCTCCCCAGCTGCCAGAGCAACCTGGGGAAGGGATAGGGCAGGATCGGGCCCCAGCTTGGCTCCGCTGGCAGGAGCACCAGCCTGGAAAGCTTCACCGCCGGCTTTGTCATGCAGAAAGCACAATAGTCCTTTAATGATAATTACAGGCTTTCCGGCAGCTTTGTTGCTCCGCGGGGCTGGGGCTTTTTGGTAGCGAGAGGTGCTGTTTAAGTACTTGAGCGAATGGCACTCAGCAGATGTCTTGGGGTAAATGGCAGGTTAAGCGACACCGAGAGCACCAGCGCAACGAGCGCTCGGTTACACTCACACGGTTCCATTTGCATGGTTAATTCTATTTAAAGCAAACATCCAGCACCCGCCGGAGCTCCGAGAGAACCATCACTCTCATTCCGCCTTCTCTGCGACGCTTTAGAGAACAAAACGGGATAATAGAGCTAACGAACAAAGTCCCATAAACACATTTCCCGTGAAGAGCATCGGCCCCGCACAGAGGCTGCGAACAAACGCAGACGGATGTTGATGAGATTGAATGAGTGTCCTTCAGCTGCGGTAACGGCTTCATTAGCTCCTGCCGGGAGATGGGGATGCTCCCACCCCTGCCGCCCCAGGATGGGCTCAGCTTCCCGGCTGAGAACCGAGCTGCAAGAAGTTTCCATCCGATCAGACAATAAAACCTCACTTTTGTCTCTGCAAAACCCAGCCCGTGGCGGAAGGATGCCAGGGCTGCTGGAGGCACCCATCGAGGCGGTGCCGTGTTTGAAAGCTGCCCGAGAGCCAGACCAGCTCCGAGGGATCTCCTTTGCTAAACGCTTTGTCAGGACGTGAAACCGGCACCCATGGGCTGAGCAACAGGATGGGCACCCAGCTGGGCTGCCGACCCGCCACCCAGGAGCCTCCGCTGTGCCGGAGACAGATGCAGGAGATGTCTGTAAGAGGACTGAGTCTAGAGCAGGTTTTCTCTCTCTCTCTTTAGCTATAATTTAATAAGATGGGGAATGCTATACGCAGAATTAAAATATCTTTACTTTGTTCCTAATTCAGATTCTAAAAATTTTACCACAGCACTATGGCTCTTGGCCGCCTGGGTGTTATTCTCCCTGTTCTGCACCACTGGGGATCTTCCCTGGGACTTTTTCTCCCCATCCTGACAGCAGGGGATGGACGGTGGCGACTGTTGGCTTCTTAGCCATCAGTGGTGCTTATTAGCTGAATAATGACAATTCCTCATTACAATTCCTCAAGTTCTGCAGGGAACAGAAGGCCTGTAAACACCCCAGATGAGCAAAAAAAGCATAAATTACCTTGAAGATAATAAGCCAAATGTAAACAGTATTTATGGCTCGTTAAGGAGCGATGCTGTGCTGCACGGGAACGCCCGCAGCGGGGAGCCGGAAGGGGAGGGCGTTTGCACATTATTTCTTTTCAACATGAGAAATGGGAAAGCAAAATATCGGAAGATGTTTCCAAGCAATGTCCAACAGAATATTCACACCAGCATACGCTGTAATTTTCCCGTCCTTCCCCGGGGCAGAGGAAAGCACTGCATCACGCTGGCAGACCCAGCCCAGGCGTGATCCGGGAATTACAGGTGGCGAGCGCTCAAAGGCAATGATCAGAGGAAATATTTCACAAACAACCAACGGGGCTGAAATCCTTCCAACAGAGAACAAATTTGTAAGACTCCAAGCTGGCATCTGGACTATTTGTCAGCAGCAAAAGGAACCAAACGCAACAAATGAATTGCTCTCTGCAAAGCAGCTCACGCGGCACAAGTAACTACCCCCTAATACCCAGCCTCCTGCAAATTGCTAGGTAACTGCGCTGAGCAGAGCCAAAAATAATCCCTCCTGCGACTTGCTCTGACAGCCTTTGGAAGATTGAAGCAGCAATGTTTCAGCACGTAATGGCATGATACTGGTTCTGCAGAGCAGCACCCAACATCCTCCATCCCCTGGGCTGGGTGCTGCCGAGGGGCTGGGGCACCCCCTGCTCCTGGGGCTCTGCATCCTTTGGGGTGGGAAGGGGAAAAGAGCCATACATGGGCGTTTTTGACAATAGCAAAAAAAAAAAAATTCAGTAAGGAGGCTCTCCAAGTGTCAAGCGATGCTGCGGTGACCCCCACCCTGGGGCTCCCAGCCTGGGCACAGATGCTGGCAATGGACGGGAAATGCATCAGAAATAGCAGCTGCACCAGGGGTATAAATAACGCCTGGCCATCTCTCAGGTGCTTCTTGAAAAATGTCTTATTATTGCCCTGGAAGTTTAGGAAATCTCCTGATTAAATCAAAAAGGCACCATAAATTGCCAAAGTTAGAATTCTCCCGGATGAAAAAAGAAGCAATTTTGTACCCTGTCAGCAGAATGTAAATGAATAGGCTGAATGAATTAGTGCACGATAAACTTTTAAAAAGCCAAGCTACAATTTAAAACAGTAGTGAGAGCTTTGGAATGATTTAAGAATTATTAAAAAAAAAAAANTTATTATTGCCCTGGAAGTTTAGGAAATCTCCTGATTAAATCAAAAAGGCACCATAAATTGCCAAAGTTAGAATTCTCCCGGATGAAAAAAGAAGCAATTTTGTACCCTGTCAGCAGAATGTAAATGAATAGGCTGAATGAATTAGTGCACGATAAACTTTTAAAAAGCCAAGCTACAATTTAAAACAGTAGTGAGAGCTTTGGAATGATTTAAGAATTATTAAAAAAAAAAAAAACACCACTCTAACACCATTCAATTACGGCCTGCACGGCTGCCCATAAATATCTTTTACCACCTTCTGGGACAAGACATCTTTGTTCCGCAGTGCTCCAAGGGTTACGTGCCCGATGCCTTCAGGATGTCTCTTCCTGGGAAGGGACTGGGAGGATGACGTTGCCCGTTCGGTGCCTACGGAGGGGCCAAGCCCCCAGTGCATCTCCAGCAGCATCCCCGAGGTTTCACCATCATCACTTTGTGCAGCTGCCTCGTTGCTTTATCAGCACCGGGAGATTTCCCCAGTGCCTCGCTGCTCCGCGTGTAATGAGATTAGCCACAGCCCCCCAACAAGCTGCGAATAATAATTGGCTTTGTTTTGTTTGCAGCAAGCCACAATGACTCTGCTGATCCCAGCGATTAATTCTGCTCCTTCCTGATAAAGGGCTGATGGCAGTGGCATCCAGGTCCCCGATCATCAACTTCTCCTTCTGCAGAGGCGGGAACGCCGTGTGCTGGTGGGAGCTCTTCCCAGCACCCATCCCTGTGCCAGCAGCGAGGCTCCATGAGGATTAACCAGCCTTGCACAGGATGCTGCTCTGGGCAGCTGGCAGAGCATCCCTGGGAACGCCTGGTCCACCTTGGCACCGCTGCTCCTCACACAGGGGCCTGGAAGGGCTGAGGATGCTCAGGAGGTCCCGCATCCCACCCCAGCCACGGGGAGAGAGTGACCACAGCCTGAGCAGCTGCATCGCCCAGGAGAAAGGCACCACGTCCTCTACGGCAAAGCCAGCCGGAGAGCTGGCAACACCATCACAGCAGCCAGAGGTGCCGCAGGGTGGTTTGCCCAGCAGAAGGGATACAGAACTTCTCCCCCACCCTTCAGCAGTTTGCCTGCAGCCCCTCAGCTGCATCCCCTGTGATGCGGGCGGGCAGCGAGCCTGGCAGCAGCACTGCAGGGAGGCTGGCACAGCCAGGGGCGAGAGCAGCAGCGCTGAAACGCTGTCATCACCGGGCAATCTCTGTCATCTCTTCTCATCCCGGAGGCTGCTCCAGGGCGGTTCGAGGCAAACATCCCCCCACGAGCGAGCCTCCACGCCAGCTCAGCCTCCTCCATGGGACCACGGCACATTTACAGCATCTTGCAGGAGTCACCGGCTGGCAGACGGCCACGCTGCTCCTATTTCGTGCTTACCCTGAAGTCCCTCATCCTCAGTCACTGGGATTTTTGGGAAGCTGCTGTTATCCATCAGCCCTGGCCTAATGGGCTCTTTGTCAACCATGGCACCAGTTAGCTGAGCTCCCCGCGGCCATGCACAGTGCAAACATTTGTGGGGAAGCTGGAGGAGCAGAGAGGCTGAGCCCATCCTGGACCCCCTGCCAAGGCACCCTAATCGCTCCCCTGCCTGCTCCGGGGCAAGGAATCTCCAGCGATCTCCTCCCCTGCTAACCACAGCCTGGACCCACTGCCCACCCTGCTGCTCGGCCCTGCTCCTACCCGGCCACAGCCCAGGGCACGTGCATCGCCCCCACCCAGCAANATTTAAGAATTATTAAAAAAAAAAAGCACACCACTCTAACACCATTCAATTATGGCCTGCACGGCTGCCCATAAATATCTTTTACCACCTTCTGGGACAAGACATCTTTGTTCCGCAGTGCTCCAAGGGTTACGTGCCCGATGCCTTCAGGATGTCTCTCCCTGGGAAGGGACTGGGAGGATGACGTTGCCCCTTCCGGTGCCTACGGAGGGGCCAAGCCCCCAGTGCATCTCCAGCAGCATCCCCGAGGTTTCACCATCATCGCTTTGTGCAGCTGCCTCGTTGCTTTATCAGCACCGGGAGATTTCCCCAGTGCCTCGCTGCTCCGCGTGTAATGAGATTAGCCACAGCCCCCCAACAAGCTGCGAATAATAATTGGCTTTGTTTTGTTTGCAGCAAGCCACAATGACTCTGCTGATCCCAGCGATTAATTCTGCTCCTTCCTGATAAAGGGCTGATGGCAGTGGCATCCAGGTCCCCGATCATCAACTTCTCCTTCTGCAGAGGCGGGAACGCCGTGTGCTGGTGGGAGCTCTTCCCAGCACCCATCCCTGTGCCAGCAGCGAGGCTCCATGAGGATTAACCAGCCTTGCACAGGATGCTGCTCTGGGCAGCTGGCAGAGCATCCCTGGGAACGCCTGGTCCACCTTGGCACCGCTGCTCCTCACACAGGGGCCTGGAAGGGCTGAGGATGCTCAGGAGGTCCCGCATCCCACCCCAGCCACGGGGAGAGAGTGACCACAGCCTGAGCAGCTGCATCGCCCAGGAGAAAGGCACCACGTCCTCTACGGCAAAGCCAGCCGGAGAGCTGGCAACACCATCACAGCAGCCAGAGGTGCCGCAGGGTGGTTTGCCCAGCAGAAGGGATACAGAACTTCTCCCCCACCCTTCAGCAGTTTGCCTGCAGCCCCTCAGCTGCATCCCCTGTGATGCGGGCGGGCAGCGAGCCTGGCAGCAGCACTGCAGGGAGGCTGGCACAGCCAGGGGCGAGAGCAGCAGCGCTGAAACGCTGTCATCACCGGGCAATCTCTGTCATCTCTTCTCATCCCGGAGGCTGCTCCAGGGCGGTTCGAGGCAAACATCCCCCCACGAGCGAGCCTCCACGCCAGCTCAGCCTCCTCCATGGGACCACGGCACATTTACAGCATCTTGCAGGAGTCACCGGCTGGCAGACGGCCACGCTGCTCCTATTTCGTGCTTACCCTGAAGTCCCTCATCCTCAGTCACTGGGATTTTTGGGAAGCTGCTGTTATCCATCAGCCCTGGCCTAATGGGCTCTTTGTCAACCATGGCACCAGTTAGCTGAGCTCCCCGCGGCCATGCACAGTGCAAACATTTGTGGGGAAGCTGGAGGAGCAGAGAGGCTGAGCCCATCCTGGACCCCCTGCCAAGGCACCCTAATCGCTCCCCTGCCTGCTCCGGGGCAAGGAATCTCCAGCGATCTCCTCCCCTGCTAACCACAGCCTGGACCCACTGCCCACCCTGCTGCTCGGCCCTGCTCCTGCCCGGCCACAGCCCAGGGCACGTGCATCACCCCCATCCAGCAAACCCCGGTCCCCCACCCCTCACTGCTGGAGCCTGGGGGCTGCACCCGGGATGCTGCGGCGGAGGGTGGGGGGCTTCACGCTGCGGAGCACAAAGGATGGCGTGAGTCAGTAGTGGCAGAACTCGCTTTTAGACGGTGTTGCAAATGCGCCTGTTAACATCTCCTCTGAGTGATTTACCTGTTTCATTTTATTCAGGGAATTAAACACAAAAATAACCGCAGTCTATACCAATCCCCTTATCGACCGGCTCAAGATGAGCAGCATCCGTCACTCCCGGGGCCGCGTCCCCCCCTCGCCTGCCTGCCCCGTGGGATCAGGGGACAGCGGTGCCCGCCGTGGGAGGAACACTGGCGGGTCCCTGCTGCAGGGGGGGGTTCTGTTCCACGGCACCGACCTGCCTCCCGAGCAGCCAGACATCGGCCCGGGAGTGATTATTTGAAGAGCTAGACATTTTATTGTCCAATTCATGACATGTCTTATAGCATGCCTGAGACATTAATGTTCCCCTAAATCATCGCTGGGTAGAATATTTTGCCACCGATACCGCACATAATCCTCACGTTTGATATTCTCCTGTTATCTAACAGTACTCTGTAAAATTACAGTGACACTAATGCTTAGCACCCTTATTGAATGGAAAAAATCAAATTAAAGATGAAGTATCATCGATTTTGCTACGGGTTCCAAGGCGGCAGGGAGTCAATTGACCTTTCTCAAAAAAACAAGAAGGTAGAGATGTTTCTGTTGTTTTTTATCACCCTCCTGGTGCTTAGCGTAGCGTCTCGGGGGGTTTATTTCCTCGTTATCTCCATTCTGGTCGGTTTTCTTCAGCAGAGGCACAGTGCAACCAAAGCACTAAAGCCTGCAGGCAAAAGAGAACTTTCCCAAAGACAGAGATGGCAAGGACTATCCACAAGTGTACAATCTAGGGCTGAAAAATCCCAGCAAGCAGCTGCCTCGCCCTCAGCCAGGTGCCCCCTTCCCTGCTGCACCTTTGTCCCTTTGAACAGGACCCGACCACGCTACGGTTTGGTACCAGCAGGTTTCCCTGCCTGCCTGGCACAGTGTGATTTGGGAAGCTGGAGACGCACAAACACATCGCTCAGCCCTGGAAGCTGCTGGTGCCGTGTACCAGCCCTCTTACAGAGCCTGACAAATCTTCTACTTTGGTGAGACAAGTCTTCAGCAATTCATAGTAAAATGCAACAAGAAAGGACAACGTCCTTGTCAGGGCTTGCACCCCTCAGCAGCCAAACTCTCCCCTTACTGCAGATGGAAAACACTTTTTTCCCCACGAACAGCCCGAGGCTCTACAAACTGAGGAAAGAACAACTGCTGCAGGATCCACACTTGCCAGGATCAGGCACATCCCCTCCCCAAGCTGGGACCCAGCACCAAGCACAGCCCCATCGGTGCAAACGGCACTGGGGAGGGCAGAGCCTGCGACTGGGAGCCTTGCACCAGTGCCCTGGCACAACCGGAGCTCTGACCGGGAAAAGCAGCTTCACGGTGTGACCAGAGACCGCACCGCTCACTGCACAAACCGTGGGACCTTGGGAAAACCACTGAACCTGCCCCCCCGTGTTGTGCACCACGCCACTCGCTCCATCTCCTACCTGTCTCCATCCGTCCTTGCCTCCCCGGACCGCAGCGTGTCCCACCTCCTGCATCTCGTGGAGCTCCTGGAGAGGACGTGGGGCTCTTGCTGGTGCCTCCCATCGCTCCTGCAAAGAGAGGATCACCTCAGAGTCTGGTGACACCGAGGTAACATCTCAAGCACCCAACTTCGGCAGCCTGTGGCTTCCTCCAGGCTCCCCTCCCTCCCAGAACACACAGAACAAGCTGCTCCCTCGTTAAAAATCAGCTTTATCACCACTGATTGCATTAACCTAATAATACCTGCATAATGCAATAAAAAAAAAAAGACTAGAAGGCTTTCTGTTTGTTTGCTTTTTAAAAACAAAGACCTGACCCAAGAAGAACTGATTAAATTAGAGGATTGAATTAAGCAGCGACTGAATCAAGTGCAAGGGCTGGCGAGAGAGTCTGTCTGCGGAACGTGGATGATGAAGGGCACGGGGGAAATACAAAGGGCTTCGGAGCCCAGCAAAGCGATGGGAAGGGCCCAGCAGCATATTTCGGGGGGTGACCACTCGGGGGTCCTCGGTGCAGCCCGGCTCCCCGTCGGGCACCTTTAG
>VZTO01018809.1:0-25172 GCA_013400615.1 Syrrhaptes paradoxus
TTTTCCTTAAGAAGTATGAATCCAGTTTCCCGCTATTTCAAATTTTCTGTTAGTGCTTAATATATTTTTATGGCAAAGATTTTACAGAATCTTCTTGCTTAGAATTTGATGCATGTGATAAGCAGACATCTTAGCAGAAATTTTTTTGTTATGTGCAATTCTACGTACACCACAGTTGAATCCATGCAGCTTTTGAATACAAATTACATCCAGCTCTTTGAAACTGTTCTTATATTTATATTCCTCAACTGTTTCGAACTACTGGCTAAACAGATACTGCTATATAGTAGGAGCTCTTTTATCATTATGTGCATTATTTATACCATAACCATATTGTGGTCTCACTGTAAAGGAGAGCACAAGTACAATCCCAAGTGTCATATTTCAGAAAGTCTGTGAAACAGTCAAAAAAACCCACAGTACGTTGGAATTGAATCTACTTTTAAAAGGCCTATCTGTTGAGAAAATACAAGAGAACTCTTAAAAAAGAGTATCCTTGCCTCACAGGGAGATGGTGCCATTGTACTTGAAAATCTGAAGCATTTTCTTCAGTTAATATATAGGCATAGCTTCCTTCGTGTGAAGTGCCAAATCCAGCAGGACTGTGACAAGCTAAAACTCAAAGGTTTGGTAATAAAGCTCTTACATATGCCAGAAAATAAATAAGGGAATGGATGCACATTTAGCTATTAAAACCACATAGTAATCATGCTTGCTGCCTGACAACTATATGCTGCACCATCAGTGGCTAAAACATTTGTGGCTCGAGGCTTATCTAACATGTCAATGCTGACAGCAGCTTAATAAGATTATCAGTTGACCATTTAAATGTATCAAAGGCCAGCCTGCACACTACTATCCCAATGTCCAGAAACTTGTTCGTACTTCTAATGGAATTTCACAAATAACAAAAAACTGATCTTCTCCTCAAAATCAGAATAAGATTTAAATTTGCTACTTTAAAAAAAACTGAAGTAAAAGTGGTTATCTATAGTAGTATGCTCAGAAACAATCACTACATAATCTGAAATCATGGTATGAAAGAACATGATTAAAGACCTTCTAGAACATGCGTTTGAGTGGTTATTGTATACAACCACACTATACAAGATAAATGCCGAGTGCTCCGACAGAAAGAACCATTTTTGCTCTTACAGTGTCTACCAAGACAGTTATTGTCAATTTCTGCCAACAGAGTACAGCATGCCTCATCCAGACCTCCAAATGTATATCTAATAAACCTCTAGAAAGAGAATGCCCTGACATTCTTCTTAATAGTGTGGTTGGCCTTCATGGCCTTTTACTGTTCACTGAGCTATAAATCTGGTGTGCAAAGACAGTAGGTTCAGCGACTGAGATACCAGAAAGAACTACTTCTATTAAGCAGACTACAATTAATCATAATCAAAAGATACTATACAAAAAAATTCCCCACTGTAACAGAGGCGTACTTTATACAGGTGTAAAGAACTTGGAATTCACAGCATATTTTAATCTCAGGCTCCAATTGCAAATCAGAACAGCACTACTGTTATATTCTCTACAATTGTGACAGATCCAACTATCCCTGCTACCCCATACAACTATGTAACTGTAGAAAGATTTGGGAAAATCAGAAAGCAAGGTGCGTTCATTTATATCAAAACAGGAAAAGTCTCTCATTCAAGTCTCAACTGATTGTATTCAAAGCTCTACTTTTCATGTAACCCCAAGGTATTATTTGCAAATGAGATAAGTAGGTACAGTCAAAGCTTATACCAGGGCAAATGCAGTGACACTAAAAGTTAGTCCATTATTGTAAAAGTAGTGAAACAGACTTTAGCTCACATAAATTTCCACTCTTCATCCACACTAACTTAACAGTGTTTTTCATCTTGTAGCTCGAGGACTAAGATCCACAAAAATAAAGAGAATAAGCATACTGACCTAAATTCAATACAAAAAGGTCCCCACCAACACCAAAAAAACCTGTAAGTACTTACAAAATGCCACAGATTGAAATGTTAAATTAAAAGATCTAGGTATCTACACTAATCTTTTTCAAAAGCAAACATTTTCAGAACTCTTATTTGTATTTGAACCAGGAAAGAGAATTCATGTGTATACTCAGTCATATTCTTCAGTTACAGGCCCATGCATTTTCCCACACAAAGCTACCTAAAGGAGAATATTATTTGTGGTTACCAGTACTAAAACAAAAATCTGTCTTTTTGTTGCTTTTGTTTATACATACTTTGCATTTAGCTGGTCTCAAGCTGAGAAAACTTTGAAATACATAAAAATTTCAACCCATTCTAACAGGCACTTTCACCCAACAAGCCCAGAAGCAAGCAATAAGATAGATATTTACATAAATAGCAGCTTGTTAGGCCTCAAGCAACTATGTTGTCAAAGCCCAATCTAATCTAACCCCAAAAGGCCGTATGTTCCCGAACAGCAGACAGAAAATAACCTAGATAGTCTTCAGCTAGGAATTAAATGACAGTCCTAGCTAGCAAACACTGAGACACTAAAGCATATTAGAAGGAATCCTGGTCAAAGTCTTTAAGAGCTTTAGAAAGCATATAATGGTTTTGCAAAGAGTTTACTGGATTTATTAAGGATCAGTAACTAAATCTGCATGCAGCTCAGAAATCCACTTTCAAAATGCTTCACAAAATTTTAATGCATCAAGAACACATACAACACTTAAATGAGAATTAGCAGCTTATTTTCAGTCCACTCTTGTACAATACATCACTGATAGATTCTGAAATCAGTAAGCATCCAAAATAACATTTAATTAAATGAAATCTACAAATACTCAAACAATTGTCACGTTTACTCATAATTTTACTATTGCAAGACATTTATCTCCAGTCATAGCTAGTTCTAAAACTGCATTCCTGTAGTACAATCACACTGTATCCTGTTTTATAATATTAGTACAACCTTACAGTTTTAACTGGAGGCTGTCTCCATTTTCATCTCTACTGTTTGGTTATTGAGCTGGCAGTTATGCTTCCTGTCTGCTACCATCTTGCGTTCTTCACAAAGTGCTAGGTAGAAGAGGATTCTTCCTAGTCAAGCCTACCACTTGGAAATTAGAACAGCATTTGGAAGAGTAAGGAAGCATAGTTCTGAGACTCCACGGGCTTGGAATAAAAACAAACTCCTACCTCCATTTTCTGATCAGTGCCCTTATGAACACACTCCTTTAGAAAGACTGGCACTATCTCCTATTCCAGCAACGAGGTTTTCAAATAAGTAGGTATTGAATAGAGTTTAACACGTCTACCAACTGGACCTCACAGATGAACACTTTCACATTATTCCTGATCTGATTATACAGTAAACTGTGACACAGAAATGCAGAAATTGAAAGAATCCTGTTCTGCATCCATTTTCCCCTCCACCCACTGCTATGGATTTCTAGTACTCTATTTGCATAAGGCATGTATCTCTGCTCCTCATCATGCTTTTATTCAGGTCCTTACCAGACCATTACAAAATGCCAGTTACACTGACCACCCTAGCAGCAACCTAAGTCCAAACAGGACAGCCAATTTGACTACTGAACCACCACAGAAGTAAATTAAGTATTTAAAAGTGCTAGGGAGTGGGCAAAATCATTTAGCCAGATGCTGCAATAGCACTCTCCTTTTTAGCAACACAGAGCTTGTAGAATTGCTCAACTGCTTATGTCCTTAGAGTATTAGACAACATGCCCTGCTTATTTCCAGCATTCCGATATGGATTTAGAAAGTAGGCAAGAACCTCTTGAGATGTACTGAAAACTATTTAAAAACCCCAAAGATTCAGAACATCCTTTAGATTGTGATGGGTGGCAACGCCTATTATGAGACAAACAACTACAACAGCTTCATCCACATAAAAAAACAACATACAGTTGTTTGTAAGAAATTATTTTATCAACTTTACAATGGGAAGACAACATACAGGTAGCCATTTGATTCCAACAGTATTTTCATTTCAAGAAACAGACCATATTAAATTATAAAACATATTAAGAATTATAAACCTGCTTCACAGCTTCAACAGAAATTTTCATGACGGTACATTGATTTCCTCTTTAAAAGCAATCTGTTTAGAGCAATGATTGTAAAGACTTCCTGTCCATTCTGGTTGCCTAGATACTGCTATATTTCACTACAGGTTTAATCAGGTACCTTTGCTAAGTATATTGCACACTTCAAATGCAATACTACATTTCTAAAAAGCATATATAAAAAAAGGAATGAGGTAGAGTTTATTACATAAATTGAAGCACTGTATATTTAAATGGTGTTGATTCCTTTAAATAAGTAGCTTTACGAAAAGTATTTTCTAATTTCAATATCAATTTATATAGGTATCTAGAATATTTCAGTTTATATGCATCTCTAAATATAAATACATAGAGCCCCTACTAAACATATGTGAACACTGCTACTTGATTTATTAAGTTGGTACCTAAACAGACAAAAAATTGTGTTATTCAGAGCTTCAATGACCCTTCAGTTACTAAAGCCCGGAAAGGAAAGCAATTTATTTTCCTATCTCATGTGTAACAGCAAATCTCTTATTTAAATAATTAATTCTTAAATGCTCTATGTTAATTACTCCCATCAGTTGAGATTCTGCAAGAATGATATCAAGATAAATTTTATAAAAATTACACAGAAATATGGCTTTCAAGGAAGCAGATAGCCATTAATTAAACCAAAATGAAACAAA
The DNA here is from genome assembly GCA_013400615.1 of Syrrhaptes paradoxus. NCBI lineage: Eukaryota > Metazoa > Chordata > Aves > Pterocliformes > Pteroclidae > Syrrhaptes > Syrrhaptes paradoxus. The sequence continues at coordinate 4,717 of VZTO01018809.1, forward strand.
GTCAAAATTTGACCTGAACAGGTAACATACTTTCAAATGAAAGAATAATGCATATGTGTATTTGTGACACTAAGTGATTTTTAGGTCATTTTGCTGGGACAACATAAACAGATACATGCTACTATACCTTCTTTTACATATTCAAGCTATAGATAATTCCAGAGATTTTGAAGCTGGTTCCACAGCTTTGCAAATTCCAAGGGCAAAGCCATGATAATGGAAAACATCTTCCAAATCCCCAACTCTAACACTGCTTACAGCTACAGCATGAAAGGGTTATGAGCAGTTACAAACACAGATAATTAGTCTATGACATCATCATATCATTCATTCATTTTTCACTCAGTTTCTCATTAAGAAATCTTGTCTTGTCTGGTCCTGCTCAATGGACAAGGAGAAAAAAAATGTTTAGCATTAAGAAGAGATGAGTTCAAATATTTTATTACAAAAGCATACACTCCTAGGACACAAGTGTTGCGGCAAAAAGAATTTATTTTTGTCTTATTAATCTAATAAATTTCACTATCTTAATTATCCTTCTGCTCAGAAATGTCACTAAGTTGATCCACTTCAAAAACTCTGCATTTTGCTGAATAGTACACTCAAAACTTCTTGCTCTCCCAAGTTCAACATTCTGATTTTTCCAACTGGTCTCTGTATTACCTGAGAACCTTAAACACTTTTTGGATACAGGTCTCTCAGGTGAAACCCACTAAGTTCCATTTACAGAAAAACAAAACAGTAATTTACACAAAGGCTGAGGTAACAGTAGGACACTGAGCTAACAAGGGCAATAAATAGAACAGCTGACTTCAGTAAAGCTGGACAGTGACTAAGACTCAACCTCAGAAAAGCAAGCTTTCATCAATACAGGTTCTCCTATACACATCTTGGGGGAAAAAAAAACAAAAAACCAAAACCAAAAAACTTTTAATAGCTAATTAGCAAGTCAGTTCAGATCTTTATGCCAGCGTTTCCATGTCAGAAAAACTTCACACTTAACAGAACATCTTTAATATCTCTTTTCTACCTCCAGTTTTCTACCTTGACATTTGCCAGATAGCATATTACAGGAAACACTGCAGACATCCATCAAGCTCAGCAGCAAAACTGGCTTCAGAATTTCATGTCCTCTGAAGTTGGACTCATGGCTTGGTTTCAAAATATTTAGCCAGCCTTTAGGATGTGCCGACTACTCAAGTCTTCCTTCTCAAAGGACTAAAATAACAGAAGGGTAAAATGTTGCAGAAAAAAAACCAATCCACTTTGGTGATATGATCCGTACAGCCTAACTCTTTATAGGACAAAGCCCGAGTTCAAGCTGTGCCAACACAACTATGAAACGAGCTATACCGTAAACTTTAGTTCTGAAGTGAGCTAAAAATAACTTCACAAAAGGCGGCTAGCTTAAATACATGATCATTTCATTAATATAATCTAAAGGACTGAAGTTAACTGTAATATCAGCACAATGATGATACAAAAACTGTGCTGCCAAAAGAAGAAGGAAGAAATTAATTAAGTCAAGATATTACAGAACTTCTCTGTGTAGTCTTAAGTGACCACTGATGCTGTTTGGGTTGAGCTTACCAAAAAGTACCTTACCAGAGCCTTTTTGGTCTCTAATTTAGTAGCAGAAAAAAACAAGAAAAAGCAGCATTACATTGTTTTTAAAAGATATCTTGAAGGAAAATAATCTTTTAAGCTTACGTTTGCTGTCAAGCTCTCAAAAAATATTTAAACCTAATGCCCGAGGCAAAAGATAAGTTAAAGTAATATATCCAAAGCTACACTTTTTAATCGAGACAAAAAAAGCAAAGTCACCATTACTGGTATCATGATATAGTATCAAACGCACAGTTTCTCTTCAGCCCTTTCTAAAACATCATGTACTGAAGTATTTTTTTTCCCAAAAATGTTAAAGAATTAAAATCACAATACAATCACAAATGGTGATTCTTTATAAAGAAACTTGCAAAATGAAGATTCAAAATAATAATATAACCAATGACCTGAAATCACTAATTTGTATTGTAGTGAAGTCTATACACACATTAAAGACCAATATTATGACATTGTAAATTATTACACAGCATTCAAATAGAAAGAGACAAGCATAAAAGAACCCAAACTGCAATTATACAAACACAACCGTAACTGAATTGTTTTCCGTATATCCATCAGCCTCCTTTCACAAAAGCAAAGGGGATTATTACACTATGGGAATCTAGTAATTTTGACTTTGTTCTTTGAAATTGTTGTCATATTTAGTACAAATGCTTGAGGATTTCACTGACTTAACTACAGATATAAAAGTCCACATAAATAACATTCTGATTACCAGAGTCCAACTGTACCATATTAAAATGCAAGAGAGGTCCTAGTTCAGAACTCCTGCTAAATCTAAGCAGGCAGGCAGAAAGTCGGGGATGGGGGGCAAGACAAGACCAACAAGCAAAAAAAAAAAAAAAAAAAAAAACAAAAAAAAANACACTTCTTTTAGGTATCACAAAACAGCTTTTAAATAAGAGGTGAACATTGTAAATCTCTAGACAGTTGTCTCTGAAGGCGAGAGGAAATACTTTGTCAGAAATGTTTTAGTCTAGGGTGGCATAATTTAAAAAGATGAGGTCAATATCTCTGAAATGTGCAATACTTGTTTGTGAGAATAAGGCTTTTTTGAGAGCTCATGTAAGTTCAGACTTCAAGTCTTTTTTGTCTGCAAGTGTGGAGAAATAGAATACTCTGGAGGAAAGGCAAGAGAAGTAATGGTACCAACAGCATATTGATAATATATTTTTTTTCTTTCAGTTCAATGTGCAGTCCGGTCTGGAGGAAGGCAGGTATTCCAAGGACTGTGAGGATCATGCTGTTGAAAAGATGACTATGCAGTGAGTGTCAGTTGACTGAGCAGACAGAAAGATGCAGGTTTGTAACAAAGGAAAAGCAGCTAGAAAAAGATGGCTAAGATGTGAACATTTAGAAGAACAACTAAATAGAATTGTTCTAGTTACTGCCTTAAAGAACAGGAAGAACTGCAATGAAAAATATTAACAGCAGTTTTCTGTCTTAAGTTAAAAACCAGGTATCTTTAAGAACACAAGATGCCAATGTTCCAGCACGAATCACAAGCACCTATTGAGGAATGAGAAAGTGGCTCTGTTGGCCATGACTATAAAGGTATTAATTGAATCTAAATTTGCAAAGGTGATTATCCAGAAAGAAGACACATAATTACAGTTGGCAAATATACAGTCTGCGATCTCCTGGATCCCAGGATCCACTCCTAAAGAATGTTTAAGACATATCTATTGCCTTTTTCGTTCAAGATACTAAGAACCTGAACACTCAATTTGCTGTATTAAGTGAAGAATGTGATAATCCACAAGACAATGTGCTAATCCTATAAACTCATGCTGCCAGTTTGAATGTATTCATAAAACCTTATGAGTTAGCCTCATACCAGAAGGCTTTCTACTAAATGAGGTACTGCCTGTTCTCCTGCAGTTGGCATAAATTCAGTTTTATGTGCTTTAGCAAACTCAACAGAAATGTACTTGCAAATCCACACCTGATCTGGATCATAGAATCATAGGATGGTTTGGGTTGGAAAGGACCTTAAAGATCATCAAGTTCCAACCCCTCTGCCATGGGCAGGGACACCCTCCACTAGCCCAGGTTGCTCAAAGCCTCATCCAGCCTGGCCTTGAACACCTCCAGGGATGGGGCATCCACAACCTCCCTGGGCAACCTGTTCCAGTGTCTCACCACCCTCATAGTGAAAAATTTCTTCCTAATGTCTAGTCTAAATTTACCCTCTTTTAGCTTATACCCATTACCCCTTGTTCTCTCACTACACTCCCTGATCAAGAGTGCTTCCCCATCTCTCCTGCAGGCCCCCTTCAGGTACTGGAAGGCTGAAAAAATACATTGCTTTTCAAAAATCTCACACTAAGTATATGAGCTTATCTGTAGGAAACAACAACAACAAAAAAGCACACAATAAAACAAAATATTACTTCAAACAACTAGGAAATGGAAGTTTAGGAAGTTTGTGTCAACTTGACACTACTATTAAGTGCTTAAGGAGGAGTACTTTTGTATGTTAGATTTTCAGTGCTGTACAATATACTAGACTGCACTTACATCTTTTGTTAAATTCCCATAAAATTTAAGTATCTTTGTCATGCATTGACTGAAAATAATTTTAAATGAAAGAAGTTCATTTATTTAATGATTCAATAAAATAAAATTATCAAATTCCATGTATAAACAAGCATTTTCTATCTGGCTTACAAACTATATGCTCTAATTCAGCTTAGGTCTAGTAATGAGGATCACTCTCAGAAATTCTCCAAAAAAAGGTTCTCCTGCTGTTGGAATAGCACACTGAAGTGCACAGGATTACAAGGTTAAAATATTGTTACACACAGATAATGTTCAGAATCCAGTATTTTTATTCCAAGACATGATGCACAACCTGCAGTGAAATTTGTACAAAATGATGCACCAATTTACAGATACGACAAAAGCAGTTAGGATAATCCAGGCCAATAGTATTTTGGACAGTTTAAATATGTCTCCTTCTTCCTAGAGACAGGACAACAAAATATAAATCTAACGTGTATCAGTGATATTGTTCACAAAATCATGGTTTAGGTACAGTAATATCACCTCCATCTCTTTTACTTAAATCACTGTAATTTCCTGTTCTAGAAAAACCTTTAGAAAAGCATATAATGGAATAAATTAAAGGCTAGAAATAAACTGATTTCATAAACATATCTTCCCTTAGTTGAGAATTATAGCTCAAGCTTCATTAGGATTCTCTAATCACCATCACAAAGATATAGTTTTTTATAGAATCACAGAATGGTTTGGGTTGGAAGGGACCTTAAAGTTCACGGAGTTCCAACCCCCCCTGCCATAGGCAGGGGGAGTATAGATGCTGGAATAAATCTGTCTTACTGGGTCAATGGGTATATAGTTACATGGTCTTTTTCTGCGTAAGCAAGGTATTTTAGATGCCTCTCACACATCATGTTTTCCTGGCTGCAGACCGCAATTTGTACTTTTCCTTTTATTTTAGTACCTTTTTAACAGAACAAGCCCATAAATAGATGTAGGAGTACAACCAAGTAGATGATAAACTATGACATATGGGCTGAACAAGCATTTGGGAAAATGAGTGGTGAGAAGAAAGTGACTCTAGTGGAAGTAACTTTAAATAGTTTTGCCATCAGATAAAGCATTCATATAACACTGACAATATCTGATACAGTTGCAAGGAAAAGTAACAGAAAAAACTTTCATTCCAAGAGATGTGAAATACACAAATGCATCCATGGGCATATATATATACATCACCTCATTCTGAGGTCAGTAGACATTTAAGTAACTTTTGTTTAAATAAAAATTTAAACACAGGTCCTAAAAGAAGTTAGCCTACTAGTTTTCACACCTATTTTTAATCGAGGAGGGGGGAATATTAAACCAACAGAGATACAGCTCAGAACACTATGAGAAAACATATGTATTTGAGCATTTGTTCCATATCCTAATATTTCATGAGATTCCAGCAGAAAAACATACTTTCTTTGAACGCTTTTCTGTATTAGAAACACAGATTTTATAAAATTTTAAAATAAAAGCTCATAACATAGGACTTTATACATCAGAGCATTAAACAACTGAAAATAGTGACAAAATTTATTCTCATGTTTAAAGCATCTTTCTATAGATGTGGACCTTACCCATATCATAGAATGGCCTGGGTTGAAAAGGACCATAGTGATCATCTAGTTTCAACACCCCCGCCATATGCAGGGCCGCCAACCACTCAGGCTGCTCAGAGCCTCATCCAGCCTGGCCTTGAATGTCTCCAGGGATGGGGCATCCACAGCCTCCCTGGGCAACCTGTTCAGTGTGCCACCACCCTTTGGGTGAAAAACTTTCTCCTGATCTCTAACCTAAACCTCCCCTGTCTTAGTTTAAAACCATTCCCCCTTGTCCTGTCACTATCCACCCTCGTAAACAGTCGCTGTTTATAGGCTCTCTTCAAGTACTGGAAGGCCACAATGAGGTCTCCCTGGAGCCTTCTCTTNTCAAGGAGATCTTCTCCCAGTTTGTATAAATACCTGGGGTTGCCCCGACCCAAGTGCAGCACCCTGCACTTGGCCTTATTAAACCTCATCAGGTTTACACGGGCCCACTTCTCCAGCCTGTCCAGGTCCCTCTGGATGGCTTTCTTTCCTTCCAGTGTGTCGACAGCACCACTCAGCTTAGTATCATCCGCAAACTTGCTGAGGATGCACTCGATGTCATCGTCTATGTCATTGATTAAGATGTTTAAGAGCACTGGTCCCAAGACGGACCCCTGAGGGACACCGCTCGTGACCAGCCTCCACCCTGACAATATCCACAGAATATGATGAAAGATAGGAAGCCAGCTACTAAAATACATGTACTAGAAGTTCCACACACAACAGCAGAACTCTGAAAAATAATTTTAAATGCCTTTCCAGAAGGCATATAAATCATTACTTTGCCACCTCAGAAAAAGACAGTAAACATCACAGAACCACAGAATGTTAGGGATTGGAAGGGACCTCGAAAGATCATCTAGTCCAATCCCTCTGCCGGAGCAGGAACATCTTCTGCAGTATCATTATTAATCACATACAGGACAACCTTTCCATGGAGAAACCTGAGGATTCTGAAGGTGTAGAGGACTATGCACAGTAACTACCAAAAGCCTGACACTTTCTGGAAAACAAACCAAAAAGAAAAGCTTTGTTTCCCTCACAAGCGGAATTTTACATCTATAACAACATTTTAGGATATTTGCTTTACCCATACTAGGTTTGTTTCATCTCTTCATCTACACATGAAAGTGCTTCAGTTTCCTGTACCTTCCTGGAGCTACTTTAGAATTTAGAAACAGAGAGAAGTTATTTAAGTTTTACTACAATGCCTGCAGTCAATAGAGCACTGTAGACGAGCAATCTAGCAAAATCAATGTTGATGGGAGTGAGAAACTGAGCAGTGTTTAAAGTTTGCCTTAAACTGTAGCTCTGGGAGGGGAAAGGCAGCATGAAGAAAGCTACAAATCAACAGCCTTTTAACTCCGGATTAGAAGGACACAGACTGGCTTAGATACACAGCATATACTGCAAAACTCTCTACAACATCAATACAATGCAAATCTTGCAGCATTCAGCTAACTGCTAGTCCTGCACAAAAAGTATTTCTAAATAAAACCCCTGTTTTTCTTCTTTTGTAGTATTTTTAAAATAAGATTATTTTACTTATCTTTACACACAAGCCTATCACTTAAAATATACAAAAAAAGCTTGCTTCCAGTAGTTGTGAGCAAAACTCAAGAACACATGATAGCATATTATCTGAGTCACTATATTATACATTTAAAACCCCCATCAAGAGTCTACTTCCCATTGTAAGATTTCAGTAACATAAGCAACTTCCACAAAAATAAAACAATGCAAAAAGTTAAACGGTGCTTTGCCTTCTGTTCCTCTGATGCTTTGTCCACTTTATTACTTACAGCAACAATTAAGATGTTCGGGTCTACAAGAAACATTAAGAGCAAACATCCCCCAAAATAAAATTTCATTCCTCTGCACAGAGGTATGCAGAATCCACGTCCAAAGTTTGAGATGTTATCCCCTTCAAAGAGAAGTCAGGGCCCACTCTAAACAAGGGCCCCGGCACAAACTACACCGTGCCGTTTCCCCGGAACAACCCTGCCTCTACCCCCGAAAGGAACCGGGGCGCCCACCTGCGTTACCAGGCTGCTGTGCCTCCCCTTACCCCGAAAACTTTTCAGGGGCCATCACCACGTACCCCACTACGGCAAAGCAGCGTTCCCTCTCCCATTATCTGAGCCAGGCATCCCATCGCCCGACCGCCCGGGGCCCCCTCCTCAGCCCTCCTCGGGTGTCATACGAGCGCCGAGCTTGCCTCTGGGCACCTGCCCCGCCCTCGCCTTCACAGGGGCACGCACCTCGGGGCTGGGGGGCGAGAGGACCCTGACCGCAGGGCAGCCCCTACCTCAGGGCTGGGGGGCGAGAGGACCCTGACCTCAAGGCAGCCCCTACCTCGGAGCTTTGGGGGGTGATTACTTCAGGCGGACCCTTACCTCACAGGAGCCCTTACCTAAGAGAAGCAGCTTCACCTCCCTGGCCGCCTTCTCGCCATCCTCCCGCAGGTTCCTGTCGATCATCTTGCTCCTCTCCACCGCCGCCTTGTCCTCGGCGCTCAGCGTACAGCCCATTTTGGGAAGGGGGATGTTTTACTTCGCCAGGAGAACAGAAGGAACGGAGCGGCGGCGTTTGGTGCCCGGGGCCGCCGGCAAGGCGCTGAGCAGGGAGGGGGAGCGGGTGTCTCCCCCCTCTCTTTCTTCTTTCCCCCCCACCCCCCACCTGAAACGCAACGGCAGCGTAGGCACCGCACGCAGCGTTACCTCACACGCAAGCGAGCGGAGAGGAAGACAACGGGGCGGAGGGGCTAGCCCGAACTCGCCCCCGGAGGAAGGCGGAGAGGGAGCCGGCCGCGGGCGGCTGACGGAGCCCACGCACCAGGCGCCACTGCTGCCGCCGCCCGGGACGCTGCCGCTGCTGCTCCCGCCGCCGCGGCCCTCGCGTGGCACCGCCCCCGCCCCTCCGGAGCCGCCCGGCGGCGCACACCGCCCACACGGCGGCGGGGCGGGGGAAGAGGGGAGGGGCCGAGCGCGTGCACGGCGGGAAGGGCGGGGTGGGGCGACTGCGCGTGCGCGCGGCATCCGCAAGCCGCTGGGGGCGGGGAGCGCAACGGAACCGAGACGTGAATGAGGTTGAAACCGGGCGCGGGAGGAGGAGTACGGCTTCCTGCGCCTCGTGCTGCGTCTGTGTGACGCCATCGGGCGCGAGCCCTGGACATCTACCAGCGGCGCGAAGGAAGCCCTTGAGGGCTCGAATTTAAACGGTTCTGCGCGGGCGGTTCCATTTCTCGCCGGGCGGGGGAACGCCGGATAGGGCCGTACCACCGCGCGCAGGGGTGGCGCCAGAGGCTGAGGTGTGGCGGGGAGCGGCCGCTGGCGGAGCAGACAGCGCTGCGCAGTCTCGGTCTCCCCTGGGTACCGCCGTCCCCCCCTGCCTTGTGCTCTCTTCGCGCCGCTTCCCTGCCGAGATCCGTCAAAGGGCCTCGGGTCCAGCCCCCACCGGCGCGGCGTGCTCGTGGGCTGCAGGGAGATGGTTCCCTCAGGANCCCGCAGGTTCCTGTCGATCATCTTGCTCCTCTCCACCGCCGCCTTGTCCTCGGCGCTCAGCGTACAGCCCATTTTGGGAAGGGGGATGTTTTACTTCGCCAGGAGAACAGAAGGAACGGAGCGGCGGCGTTTGGTGCCCGGGGCCGCCGGCAAGGCGCTGAGCAGGGAGGGGGAGCGGGTGTCTCCCCCCTCTCTTTCTTCTTTCCCCCCCACCCCCCACCTGAAACGCAACGGCAGCGTAGGCACCGCACGCAGCGTTACCTCACACGCAAGCGAGCGGAGAGGAAGACAACGGGGCGGAGGGGCTAGCCCGAACTCGCCCTCGGAGGAAAGCGGAGAGGGAGCCGGCCGCGGGCGGCTGACGGAGCCCACGCACCAGGCGCCACTGCTGCCGCCGCCCGGGACGCTGCCGCTGCTGCTCCCGCCGCCGCGGCCCTCGCGTGGCACCGCCCCCGCCCCTCCGGAGCCGCCCGGCGGCGCACACCGCCCACACGGCGGCGGGGCGGGGGAAGAGGGGAGGGGCCGAGCGCGTGCACGGCGGGAAGGGCGGGGTGGGGCGACTGCGCGTGCGCGCGGCATCCGCAAGCCGCTGGGGGCGGGGAGCGCAACGGAACCGAGACGTGAATGAGGTTGAAACCGGGCGCGGGAGGAGGAGTACGGCTTCCTGCGCCTCGTGCTGCGTCTGTGTGACGCCATCGGGCGCGAGCCCTGGACATCTACCAGCGGCGCGAAGGAAGCCCTTGGGAGCTCGAATTTAAACGGTTCTGCGCGGGCGGTTCCATTTCTCGCCGGGCGGGGGAACGCCGGATAGGGCCGTACCACCGCGCGCAGGGGTGGCGCCAGAGGCTGAGGTGTGGCGGGGAGCGGCCGCTGGCGGAGCAGACAGCGCTGCGCAGTCTCGGTTTCCCCTGGGTACCGCCGTCCCCCCCTGCCTTGTGCTCTCTTCGCGCCGCTTCCCTGCCGAGATCCGTCAAAGGGCCTCGGGTCCAGCCCCCACCGGCGCGGCGTGCTCGTGGGCTGCAGGGAGATGGTTCCCTCAGGAAGGGGAGGCCGGGAGGGGGCCGGCGGCCGCAGCGGGGCTTTCTGCTCCTGAGAGTCACCGGGCAGCAGCGTTTTCCCCCACGGCTCAGAACCACTCGAGTCAGCTTTCGTTTCATGAGCCTGGTGTGCTTCCTCAGAGCTCGTGTAGAACTGTGCATATCCACGTCCTGTCCACGGGTTGTTCTGTTCCGTGCTTTGTTCTTTAATATAAAACCCCTAAGAAAACTATATACAATATAGTCTCCAACACAGTGCACGCGTTGAGCTGTTTGGATTGCAAAAGAAAGATCCTATTACCTTATAATAGGATCACAGGAAAATTCCGGTTGGAAGGGGCCTCAGGAGATCATCTGGTCCAAGCTCCTGCTTAAAGCAGGATCAGCTGAGCTGCTGCGTGATTTTCTGTCCAACAAAGCAGAGTTCACAGCATTTCTTGGAACAGCCTACACATGAGATAAAACTTTGTGAATCTCAGGAAAAGTTTCAGTCAAAGCATTTTATAAGGCACAAGAGTCTACAAGGCAAATCTGTTAAGGTTTGTCTTCCCCAATGAGTCCTTGGGATTTTTTTGTTTCTATAGGGTTCCAATAATTTCTGCCTCCAGCATGACTCTAAGTCAAACACAGCTGTTACTATACTGGGTAAATGAAAAGTTTTTTCCTCTTAATCTTGAAGGAAAAGTGTATCAAATGGTGTTCAGTTTTTAAGGGATATGTTGGATTTCCTTCTTTACGGGGTCTTTGAATGATGATACTGAATAAACGATGAATGATTATGTAAAATGAAGTAGATAATACTCAATTAAACTGTGACTTAAATTGTTGTAACATTTTCTGGTTGGCAAGCATGCACTCAAACCTAGGAAAGTATGGTATAAAATCCTTTCTTAAAGACTCTCTGAACAACATAAACATTTAACACTTCGTAAGAACTCTGAGGCATTTTATTTGTCCATCTTCATTGTGCTACTGCTATGGAGAATGGCTGGGCAGCTGAGAGGTGTGACTTGCTTCTCTGCCACCAGCCGTTTGCCCTCCTGAGTGGTTCATGTACGCAGTCCATTTTGTGTTCTCTTGTGCAGACTTCCACAGTTACCGTAGGATAAGAGTTCTTACGAAACAGTTCAGCTCACATATGGGAACCTAGTCTTGGTTTAGAGTTTGTGTCATCACCTTGGACAAAGTGGCAGAGGTGGTGACGTGGACCTGCTGGTCAGGGAAGAACAGAGTGAAGAGAGAGAAAAATTAATAAGCTTAGGGATAGTTTTCTGGTTTGGAAATAAAGTATAAAGAATGATTTCCGAGATAAACAACATGTGGTTTGGATATTGGCAAGAGAAAGTGTGCAGATTAAGGGATAAAAAAGCAGTAAGCAAAGATTATGGTAGATGGAAATATGTGATAATGAGAGAGGTAGATGTTATAAGGATGGAGATACTACAAGTAGGACACTCAACTTCACATGGATTTTGTTTCATTTAATCATGTGCCTAGCGCACACATTTTTATACTTTCAAATAAGAGTGTCTGTTATGGTTCTGTCTCTTTTTCCCTTTTTGCCCTTTTAACACTGTCACTACACCCATAGGTGTAATGGGTGAAATAGGCCCACCTTCCTCCATAGCAGGAAAATAGAACTGTGTAGTATCTGCTTTTTTTCACATTTAGCTAGCCTTAAATGCAAACAGATGTAATTCTCTTTTTGTCCTGTTTATCTTAAAAATACTTCATTTTGCAATTAGGGCCTTTACTACTGTTGTTTTCCTATTAGAGTCCTGTGGTTAAGGTGTACCTTTTTGTACACAGAAAACATTACCGAAAACAGGGCTACTCCTGAAGATGGGCTTGCGTATGTTCTCTCTGACGTGTATGTTACTTGTGTTGAAATTTGCAGGCAATTTGTGTTGATTTTTAATTTTACAGAAGCAGAAGAAATACTCATTACAGGTTACATATGATTCACCGGTGTTATTCCCATATGCAATCTCCTTTGAAATAATAAAAGATCTTTTCAACTGTGTTCACCAATGTCAGTTGTTTAGTCCTACTTCCAGAATAATGGCCCAGGTGATAAATGATTATATTCTAGAGTTACTTTGCGTCAATAGAAGCTCTCAGGATCATGGAATAATGCATACTCTCTTTATAGTGTTCAAGAAGGCTGAAGAATGATTGTGCTAACTGTTGTGGCCAAGAAACTCCCAGTACTCAGAACAAAATTTGTTAGTGCAGTGCTTTATGACAAATAATGTCTTACAATATGTTAAGTTGTAGTGCAACAGAAGCCTGAATCTACATCCAGAGCTAGTATAGATCTGTACATGCTGGCAGAGGGCCGCTTGTGGTGTCTTAAAATATTTTCTTGTAATCAAAAATATTCTATTGCATCGTAAAAGAAGTGATAGTTAAATAGTTAGGTGTAGTCTGTATTTGGGCAGTACACCATCTATCAATTTAATTCCAAAATGTCAGGAATGTGTTTGCTCTAATGCATTGAGCAGAGTTGCTTCACAGCAGCATGGTTATATAAGATGGTGTATTTCATCTCTGTAGTTAGAATTATGCAGCTTTTCCCTTCATCTGACAAGTTGGGAGATTGCTCAGAAGCTCTGTGTGTGTTTTGCAGCCTCATTCCTAAGAGAAGATTATTTCAAGAGATTTTCTTGTTTTGCTTGCTTTGACAACAAATAGCTGTTGTTTAGTGTGACCTCTTTTTTAATACACATCACCTGCTTTGGGGCTCATTTTTCTCTATAGTTATATTTAGCTGCTACTGCATCAGCTTAATAGATAAAATTTATTGTGTTTGGTGTGGAATATACAGTGTTGTGTGTGGATAATGATCAGCCTTCACCTTTCTATTTTGCTGTTTTTCAGATTTTAATTTACATCATCTGATTCAGCCACCTTACTTGGTCTCATCTTTAACTAGACACAGTACACAAAATCACATATGAGAAATTGAATATAATTGTTATGAAAGAAATAGAGGACAATGGGAAAGAATTCCAGTTTCTATCTTGGGAAGAGTACAAGGTAAAACAGTTTCTGAATAAAGCATGTAACTATACGTGTAATTATAACTCAATGCCTAAACTAAAATAATTTTTTATCTAATTTATTTATTTTTGTGCTAAGAAGACAAGATGTTACCAAGGTTCAATGCAAAGTATCTTCTTCCATACTACTGCTTCACTTTTATAGTGTGTGTATTGCAGTTTTGCATTTAGCCAGCTATTTGACTTTTTTACAGTTCCATTTTTTTTTCCACATTAACTAGGGGCCTCCCATGTGATGCCGTGGTCCCATGTGGCACCATATCTAAATCATTACCAATGGTAAGAAGCTGGTTTATGCTGCTGGAAATATAAACAGGTGAACAAATAGTAAAACAGACATCAAAAGTAGTTAGCAAATACAAATCCACTATATTAATTAAATGCCAGATATTCCTCTGCCCCATTACTGAGTCTACTGGCAAAATACATGCAATCTATCTTCAAGGACCTCTGGATTACACTGTATGCATACTCAAAGCTGATTCTCCTCCCACGGAGGACTTCAAAGTCTATGTAAACAAAAGAACTGATTGAAAAATTGTGCATGTTATTAATAAAGATTGTAGTAATTTGTTAGAGAGAGAGAGACATGCACACAGGTAGACTTTGTTTCCATAGCGCTAAAAGGCCAGCACAAAATCCTGTAGAACTTCGGAACATAGTGCCTTTAGTATTCTTATAGCAGAAATGAATTATATGTAAAATAAACCACAAAAAATCAGGTAAACACATAATATTATGAAATACATGCCTCGTTGTGATATGATCTGAGCAGTTATATTATTCTTCGTTCCTTTGTAGTTATGGATAAATTGAATTTTTTTCACAGAAAGTGTGAAACAGCTCTGTGAACCACTAAGTGTCATGTTTTAAATGTTATTTCATGTGAGTAAAAATCGGATATGTGAATATGTATATTCATGTGCAATTGTCACATCAGCAAAAATTATAGAGTGGATATCATTCTATTTGTGTAAAGCTTTAATAAATCTTTTTTGTAGTGATTGTTTCAATTTTTGAACTGTAGTAAGTAAACATTAGTGTTTATGCAAAAATATGCATCAGTATAATGTTTAGTGTTAGGATGCTAGGTCATAATAAGTTGGTGTCTTTTCAAATGAATTTAAGGTAAACATTCAATAAAATAAAAATATAGTGAGTGAAACAACTATGTAAGATGTTATACTCGATGAGATATTCAGGAAAATTAGTGCAGGAATGTTCCATTTTTCTCTCGCATAAGCACAGAGTAACTAATATCTAACAACTTTTTGACTGTCATATCTAGTGCTTCCCACATCTACTCTGAAAGGCAGCTCTTATGAGTAGGTAGCTTGAATAATCTGTTCTTTTTTACTGCATTTGTAAATTGCATCCGAACATTACTTATTGTGATAAATAGGTTCTATAATGTATTAATACAGGGTTTTAATTCCTAGTTATAAATATACTACATATCCAGCAACTGTTTCGGTGACAAAGCATATCAACAAACCAAAGAATAGGGCTAATTACTTACAGAGATTCAGAGACTTTTTCAATAATTGCAAATTTAAAATAAATTGCAGATAAAAGTATGTTGATTAAATGGAATAGATTATGACTATGTTATCCAATAAATATTTGTTTTCTTGCAAATTAAAAGTACATGATATTTACATGTAAATGAAAAATATATTTTTAATAAGTAGTCCTTTTTTTTTTACAAACATTTATGCGTGGGTTATAGCAGTAGTCTTTCAATTTTAGAATGCTGTATAACTGTGTGTACTGATCAATAAATACCAAGTAAAATAACGTTGTAATATCTATCAAAGTGGATTTGGCCTTCTCTTCCCCAGGCATGATGACATAGTTTAATACTAGACCTGAGGATTCCATTACTATGACTCTATAGGATTCTCTTGATTACAAAAGGTAGAGAAGAAATAAAGTCATAAAGGTGCCTACCTCCTTTCTGTGATTATTACTAAGCAGCAACATGAAGCAAGTCTGAAGGAAGGCCTTTGCCGTGGTTTTACGTTTACATGCATGCTGAATCTTCAAAATGTTCCTGTTCGTTCTTAGTCATACAAGGTCCCAGATTAAATTCAGAGTTATATTTACATCTGTGCTTGCTTTTACTCTTAGCTTATACTTAGCTTTGAACTCTGCTGCTTCTGAAGAAAGGCTTGTGTGCCCTAAAGCTTGGCTTGTTTTCCTTAGCTACACCAGTTTTCCAACCAACCAACCAAAAATCTAAACAACAGATACCACCTCTACCAACAAACCATAGCTTTAAGCAGTTTGTTAGTAGCAACAAAGTTCGTGATTCAAATCTGGCTACACTGAAGTAAATAGAAATGTTACCATTATTATTACTTTACCATTACTGTACTTCAGTACAGCCAGAATTTCTGTTTTGGAACTGCTCAACTGCTTCAAGTTATACATGTGTTAAAGTGCATTCCTGATCTACAGCCAGAGTGCTCAACATCTTTCAAAATTAAGTCTTATGTAGTTAGATTACGCTGACACTTACTGTGTTGCAAAAACATTGTTTTTACTGGGTAAATGAAGAGAGTAATTGTAACGTTTTGTTTAAGAGCCCATCCCAAATGGTTTGGGGGGGAAGGTATACTCATAGTTTAGGCCTTAAAATTGTAACATTAAAGTTGATTTCCATCTCCATTCAAAATTTTGTGTTTCTGTGAACTGAGTAATTTTCCCATGTAAGCTTCTCCTTAAATTGCCTAAAAAAAGCAGAACACTTCCTGCCATCACAGAGATGCAGATAAATATGCAGGATATTCTCTAATGTGCTTGCAAGGTGGGTTGTACTTTGTTGATTTATATGAAATGAGTAATTACTCAGAGCAAAACCAGATATGAGCCTCATTACAGGAAATAGCGGCTTCTAATGCTTCTTCCTCATCTTCTGAACAGGGAAAAGTAAACCCAGCCCGTAGTTGGCTGTATTTCAGTGCTCCTTTGTTTGCCTTGGCATTTGCTTCACTTTTATATAAATATCGAATTAGTCCAGGTTGCCTGGGTTGTGTTATTCGTTCTATTGTTTGTTTACATGTTCAGTGTCCCTAAAGCTTGTAGTAATAATGGGCTGCTACTTTTTTTCAAATAGACTAGTTCACTTTTCTCAATATATGTGCAGAAAACAGAAAATCAATGGTTGCAAAGTTATTAATTTTTAATTTTCATTGTGAATTGAATACTATTACGGTGTTTAGCTAAATAATGCATTATGTCTAATGGTGCCAGGTATTATAAATTACATTTTGAATATTCCCTTTGAAAGCTAAGAAGTTTTGCCTTGGGGTGTTCTGTTGGTCTGCTTAAATCTCACTAAAAAACCCAAAAAAACTTGTGCCAGAAGAAGTTTCTGATAGAAGATTTTTTTCATTAGTAAAGTTTGCAGAATCAATTGCATTGACAGAATAAAATCAAGTAACACAAACAATGCTTTTTATAAAAATGCAATGTTTAAACTGGCATAAAATCTGTTTGTAAGATAGCAAGAAAATATTTTCAGTAGTATTTTGCCTTAAAATGTTATGGTTAGCCATAGAAATAATATAAATTAGCTAAATACTGTCAACATTATTAATACCAAATCCTCGACCAACTGTAAGGAAAGAAGAATGCTGTCACTGATATCCTGGTTATAACTTTTGAATTCCACAGTGTTGAAGAAAGTGGTAAAAGAATCCAGAAATAAAAACCTTGCTTAACAAAATAATTCCTTCTTCTCTCCAGTATGCAAAAATAATTTTCTCATCTGTCACAAGATCACCTGATTGGATAATCTGTCAAACTATTCTACACAGTTTATTCCATCATGTTGAGTCTTGGCTTGTATATTTAGGTCTTATTCCCAAGAAAGTAGATGCTGTTTTCAGCTTCTCTCATGAGAGGTATTTGGAAGATCCAGATATTTCCCTAACTGAAGTAGAACTATAAAACTGAGTTGTGAGCCTTTGCTGCAAGAATTTGAAGAACCCAGATTAAGAAAACTCTGTATTGATAAAACTGTCTAAAGGAACAAAAACAGGAAATGTTTTCAGATGAGAAATTGCAATCAGGAATTTAAACAGGAAAGACTGAGGACTGTTTGTTACTGCAGAATGCTAATGCTGTGTGCAGAGTGACCATTGCCCTAGCCATCAGAGCTTTCACAGAAAGTAAGCCCAAGGTCAGTCAATGCAGAGTCCTACAGTACGGATACAGTAATCAGGAGCTGATCGCAATGGAGGCACAAGCAGGGTCTGCTGGCACACAGAATGGGTCATTATCTGCAGGACAGAAAGCCTTGTAAAAAAGGAAGATGTGGGGATGGTTTAAATGCCATCATGATAGTGTGCTTTATGGTGTGATGGAGCTGCCACTTCCCACAGGTGTGGCAAGGCAGGCAGGCTGTGGGCAGGCTCTCGTTGGGCAGATGGACTCACAGCGCTGCTTGTAACGGGACACTCAGAGGTTTGCAGGGCTCACTGCTCACCGAAACTTGTCAGTTCTACTGTTGCTCTGCAATTCTTAACAGTTCGTTTGCTGATGGATAAGAACTATTATGTCAATGAATAGCTGCAGTTCACAAGTTTCCACTTCCTGAGGCTCACAGTAGCCTCTCCATCTCCCACGGCTGGGCTGAGCTGGAGCCAGAGGCTCTGGTTTCAGAGCAGACCTGCCAACAATGGGCAGTTTTTCCCTAGAACTGTGTCTTAGACTGAAACCAGGCTGGCAGTGAGCAAAAGGGTTTGGAATCCACAAACTGCATTTTTACAAAAGCAAAGCAAACCAAACCAACCAACCAACCAAAAAGCCTAACCACAAACAAAGAAACCCGAAAACCTCAGAACATTCTCCTAAGTGCTGAACTGACCCATTTGGTAGGTTTCCTTCATCTTAAATAAGCCTTATCTGCATTCCTTTGCATACTGGAGCAAAGTAAGAGTAAGTCCCATCACAACCCTTGATTTTACTAGGCAAAGTTAGCATGAGTTTGGGCTATATTGTGCTTTTTCATTTCAGGAGATATTCTGAAATATGTTCAATTGATGTATAAACAGTAGGTTTCTACATCAAGTTTCTATTCCTACAAAAATGGATCTGGTGTTATTGTATTGTCTATTAAAAAGTAGTAATGAGATGATACATATAGAAATATTATTAAGATATAAATATAATATTTGAAATAGTGCTGCTCAGATGTGCCCTGCTACAGTAGGCTGATAAGCCTGAGTTAAAATAACAGGAAACAGATACACAATTCACTTCCTTAGGAATTAAAAGATAGGAATAAAATAAATTTCAATCAACATTTTACTGAATTTGTTTTCCAGGTTGTTTTTTTATGAAATCCTGCAAGGTTTTTGACTAAGTATTCCATGACATTCGGATTGAAAATGCAGCAATATGCTTTATCCATGATTCAGACCTTAGAGATATTTAAGAGAAGTGAGCTGGCAGATTTTTAAAATGTATATAAAATTTTGTATCTATATATAGATACATATTTTTGTAATTTGCAGCACTTACAGAAATATTATGTCCAGATTTTCACCAATGGATGGGATTTGTAGAAGGGTTCTACAGAAAACAGGGCTCATTTCTGTTCTGCTCAACACTGTGCTTGATAACTTTGAATTAATTACCATACCATATCTCATTAAACTTGCATGGGACACACAGGCCAACAAAACGTTAAGTAATGATGAGACTAAGGCAGTTATACAGAGTGGCCTAGAATGATAGTAATGCTGAACGCTGGGGGGAAAAAAAAATATGCTTACATAGCTAAACAAAGAGTAAGTGGATGAAGAGGCAGTTTTACCTCTTCTTGAAGTTTTAATGAGACCAGTATTGAAATACTACTTGCAGAGCTAGTGTGGACACACCAAAATAAAAGGAAGTTGACAATCTACAATGAATAAATCATCATAAAAATGCCTGGGGAGAATTGTGTAATAAAAAGGATGAGGAACATGCACAGCAATAGTAGGAGCTGGCTGCACTGTGTCTCACAGTGGCTTGGACAGTCTCTGCGGAAGACATTGGACATCTGTGCTTTAGCCAAACGTGTGGATTCAGAGCCCTCACCTCATGCCAGGCAAGGTTCCGAGGAGACTGTTGAAACTTTCTATCTCAAATGACAAGTACATAATGGAAGGGTCAGTAATAGATGGAAAATCAAACTAGATCATCTGTTTTTTATAATTCCTTAATGTCATATCTATGATAAAATATTTTAGGAATGAACTGTAGCAAATCTCTTCTAATTAGAGATTTTGTGGTGCCTCAATGGGATCTTGTGAAGACCCCATAAGTGAAGCTGGCTCTGCATACAGCATGATTGTCCCCTGGTTAAACAAAAGCTGTGTGACTTGTCACAAATAGCTGTGATACAGAATTCTGTAATTTGAATAAAAGGAAGCTTTTAATTGCTTATGAAATGTGGTAGAGACACCTGGCAACTTTCATGTTCCTTTCATCTCCCTTTTAGCTCATTGCTAGTCTAACGCTGCTGGATCTCACAGTTGTAGTTCAAAGCCTGATTCATGTTCCTGATTAAAAATCACCTAAAAGCTGTTGTAAAAGAGAAGTATGGGCACGTGAGCATGCAGTACAGGTCTATCTACCGGGTTACCGAGCCTCTTACTGGATCTGGCTGCTGAATTTTGATTCTTAATAAAGCTTTGGATCGTGGTGACTCAGAAAAGAGAAGCAGGTGTTGGCATTAAAAAAACACTTTTGTAGTTATTGGTGGAACAGTCCGACTCCTCACTCTCTCATCTGGTACTTAAAGAGGTTAGTATATGTAATCGATAAGCATGATAATGAGAACTGGGTAGAAAACAGACAGCACTACTCTGCCCTGGTGAGATCTCATCTGGAATATTGTGTCCAGTTCTGGGACCCTCAGTTCAAGAAGGACAGGGAACTGCCGGAGAGAGTCCAGCGCAGAGCCACAAAGATGATGAAGGGAATGGAGCATCTCCCTTATGAGGAAAGGCTGAGGGAGCTGGGTCTCTTCAGCTTGGAAAAGAGGAGACTGAGGGGTGACCTAATTAATGTTTATAAATATGTGAAGGGTGAGTGTCA
>VZTO01018809.1:25378-74038 GCA_013400615.1 Syrrhaptes paradoxus
CCCTTTTCAGTACCGTGCTTCAGGGAGGGCTCACAAGGTTGGGCGTACTGTAGCACCCTGCCTGAACTGCAGAGTTGGCTCCCCAGCTCCTCTGGCTCCTCAGCACAGTTTGAAAGCATCTGTGTGACTAGTGTTCATGCTACAAAGCAGTAATGAA
Organism: Syrrhaptes paradoxus; assembly: GCA_013400615.1. NCBI lineage: Eukaryota > Metazoa > Chordata > Aves > Pterocliformes > Pteroclidae > Syrrhaptes > Syrrhaptes paradoxus. Next base: position 25,536 of record VZTO01018809.1, read on the forward strand.
CGTTCATAGCTTTTTGTGCCCTATTTAAGGCCATAATAAGAGAGCAAACAACCCAGATTTCAGGGACAAGGAACAATAAAGGTATCACACAGACATGGCAGTTTTCTCAGGAAGAGATGTTGCTGCACTGACTTGGCCACACCAGCCTAGCCTATCCAAATGTAAATGTTATTTTTCATACTGAACTTTTTCATTTTAACTTCCTCTTTATATTTGTATGTATATTGTTTATTCACAAGAATGTTACAGCATCCAGTGGGTTGAAGCAGGCAGTGGGGTATCTCTCTCTTCAGACGTTTCTGCTTTTTAATGGGATCTATTCAGAGCAAGACAAAGCCTGATTGAATGCTGGGAGAAATTTTGTATCATAGAGTCATTTAAATGTGAACTAGGACATTGTCTGGACAATTGCATAAAAAATGGCAAGTGACCCTCTGTACAATAGTTGCTTTCAACATGATCCAAGGCCAAGACAGGCTTTTGACAGTTATATAATGCAGATGGGTCATGATCAGCCAACACAGAAATGTTCAGCACTGTGCAAAACAAGAATCATATTTAGCAAAGCTGAAACAAAAATTAAAAAAAAAAGAAAAAAGCTTCCGTTTTCAGTGTGCTGATCAATTTTCTAATTAATAATATGCAAATTTAGAAATATTTATTTGTAGTCTAAAAGGTAACTGCTAAAAGGAAGATTGGGAAAGGCTGAAATATGAAATCTGAGAGGTCTTCAAACTTTGACACACCTGTTTGTAAAAGCATCTACAATATATTTTAAATGTTTTATGAAAATACAATCAGTGATCATCTATGCTATTGATCTATGTGAAATATATGTGGTGTTTTTTTAGAAATATTTTACTGTGCCTCTAAAATAGATATAGTCTGCTTTAGCTACAGGACTGAATTCCAGAATTGATGAATGCAAATAATTTAGTTCACTGCTAGCCTGCTGCCACCTCTGCTTTTCTTCCTGCTTTTTCCACTGCAAAAATTGTTGCTTGCTACTTTATGTTAATACTTTTTTTCTCTTATGCTAAAACAATAATTTCACAGAAAATTGTCAACAATATATCTGAAAAAATACACTTGCATTGGTAAATGCCACATTGCAGTGGTGTAAATTTTCTCCTCTCCAAATGGTAATAAGGTCTTAAACCACATGGAACTGGGGTGTTTCAGTGTACTTAATTTATACGGTAAAAGCCAAAGGCTTTACAAACAGATATATATATATATATCTCTATATATATAAAAAATAAAGTACACTAAAAAGCCTTTTTTATATATGTATTTATAAATCTGCTGCAGGGGAGCTATAGCACAAGCTTGTTTGCTATCCCTACTATTATTTTTTCACTGTAGCCTGAAGAGAAATCTGTTGATATTAAAGATAATTTATAGTCTTCCTTTGCATTTTCTCTTTCACTTCCAGGATGAGACCAAGAATGTTAATTACTGACATACAGGAATTGTAATATAATTTCAAATTAATTATCCTTTTGTGCTATCTCTTCTCTGAGAATAGCTGACCCCTTGTATTCCCCAATAAATATTCCAAAATACTGTAATGGACAATCCTGTAAAAATACATCAACAAGGAAACTTTTTTGTAAGTGAGGCTGATAAATGGTCTGTTTATACAAACTGGTGTTGCAAATATGAGTATGTTGTTGTGTGAATAAACACAGTATTTAATTAGTTGTTCTGATCTTTTATTTTCCTCCTTAAACTTTCTTACATGCACAAAAATACTTTGTGGTAGTGAAGGAGTGAATTATAAGTGGTATTAAAAAACAGATTTCCATATCTGCCCTTAGGTTCCTGCTTTTAATGTATATAAACTGAATTACAGTGGTGAATTTTATCAAGAAGCAACTTTTTAATGCCAAATCATAAAAAACCCTCCTTCTTTCTTGGCATGCAGTCTTTTCTGCTTGGAGGCTGACTAGTTTTGGTTACTACTTCTTTTTCCCAAAATGTATGCTGTCAATCTGTGGAACAAGCATACAAAACAACGAATCTGAGAACAATGAAAATTAAATTTGATTCAAAACAATACTGAGCATTGAACAATAACTGTTTAATAAGAAATGTTTTTTGTAACTTAAATTACTAATAGATGTCTGTTACAAACATGGTTTTCCTGAATTTGTTACTAACTAATCTCTTGAGGCTGTTTTTAATCAGAGATTTTTTTCCAAAGCCTAGTTAGGTAGGGAGTTGTCCCAAAATACTTTCATCTCTTAATACAGTAAGTATGCAAAGATTTAAGCTTTAATTCTCCTGTGGAGCCTTCCTTACTATTAAATAACAGACAAGATAAATCATAATTTGATCTCCGTGTTACAGGTGGCTTGTTTCCTTCCAAACCCTCTTTCTGCTTTTTCCAAGCTCATTCCTTCTCCATGGGCTCTTCAATGGATAGAATGCTAGGGAAACAACAGAAATAAGTAGAGATACATCTTTTTGCAGAATTCTGGCATCTGGTTGTGAACTGAACCAGCACATCATCTCCACATATCCGTGTAAAGCTGTGGAATGGCAGGTCCTTGATAGTAGATGTGTTCAGTACAAAAGTAGTATTGAATCTGTTCATTGCCAAAAACATATGAAGATGTCATAAAGCAATCAAACCCTGGTTGACAACAAATAGTCAAGAGCCTGACAGATTAATCATTCCTTTTTTATTTTTTTTTAATGTATTCCTTGATTGATAAAGACCTTTCCAACTAATATCCAAATCCCATAAAATTTTGTAGAACTTGCATGAGAATAACTGAAAGGTATGTAGAGAAAAGCAAGGTTTCCTCCCAAGTGGAATGCTTTTCAACAGAAAGGTTCTTATTTAGACCCTTATCTTCATCCCACTGAATTTATAAGGAATATTTAAAGAATTAATGTGAACTTCAGATAATGCTCTTACTGCACAGATTATCAGATAATGGCCTTTATTTACCTCAAGACAGAGCAGGAGTGCAAGCTTACAAATATTTAAACCTTTTAATTTAGTTTGGTTGAATGAATCTGTATAGACTTTGAGAAATAAATATAATGTTTAATAACACAGTACCCTTTGCTGTATTTTTCAAAAATAGATCTTATGATGGTGGCCAAACTTCATTTTGGGCCATTAACCTCTGCTTAAATTTCTCCTGCAGTTCTTCTACTTGGGAAATGTTACACTTCACTCTCCTTTTTTTAGGGTGTGGCTTGCTTTTTCATATTATTATTTTCTTTTCTATCAATTTTCTGTTTGTCAGCTGTCTTTGGCTTAGTTGCTCTTCACCATTATTATATATAAGCCTGTCTGCCCCTACTCTGTGTTCTCATGCTAGTCAGCAAACTATCCAAGGTATAGCCTAAAGCTGGCTGTGTTCTGAAAAACCATCCACACTTAATTCATTCTGTAAATAATAATACAAAATGAAAAGGACTTTATGGTGATATAATATCACTCCTATGTTTCAGCTGCTGTCTAGCAACATTTCAGTCAGTGGTAAATGTGTACATTACTCATCTTTCTCAGTTGCAATAACCTCTAAATGCAGGGTGCCATTTTTTTTTTAGTACACAAAGATTGTTTAAACATGGAAGCAGAAAATATAATCCTTTGGATGATGTTCTTAACATGCACATACGACAACCTATTCTTTCTCCTAAGTATGGGATTAGTTGTGAATGATTCGAAGAAAAATAACCGTTGTTGGCTGTGGAGAGAAAGTGAAATTTCTTCATATTAATAATACTAGGTTTGTTGTAAAAAAGCCAAAATTATAGACAAGATAGGACAAAGGTTTGTGGGAGAAAGAGTCTTATTCGCCTGTTATCTTGGGCATTTAACCAAGTGATTTCCCCCACATTATGGGAAGGATAATTTGTAAAGATCTCTTAAGACTTTCAGTGCAAATGTAAAATTGCACAAGCAAAACAGCCTGAAGGGAAACAGTATTATTAAGTTCATATTATTAACAATTATAAAATGTGAGCAAAGACACAGTTAAAGTAAGTCAAGGTAAATGAAAATTTGCAAATGGTTGATGAAACATGAATATGGGAAAAATAATCACACATCACACAGTGATGCTATCCAAAAGTGTCAGAAATGCCACATCCCTTGCTGTTTGCACTCCTGCAAGCATTCAAATGACACCTTGCATCTAAAATCACAATTACCAAGCCTCTCCTTTTGCTTCTGTGCTGAGGAGAAGAGAGGGATTGCTATGGAGACAATATATAGCTAATAGCTGGAGGGTAGGTGGAATAAATTCAATAAATAAACAGTCACAGCTGAAAAGAAGGAATGACAACCAAGTCTGACAAAAAGCTTTTGATTTTATATTGAATCTTTGAAAAGGATGTAGAAATCAAATGCTGTCACTAAAAAATTATAAAGCCATTGAATCAATCAGGGAAAAACATCAGGAAATGATCTGTTCAAAATGAGAAGCTAACAGACAATCATAGGACCTTTTACTAAACTCTACAGCTGTTTCTATGGCTTTGAACTGGTCATTTATATTATTGCACTCTCTGACCATCAGATTAGTATGAAATCCCTCTAGGTTTCCAGTCTGGGCATTGTGTGAACACTTGTCCTCTCTATTTAGCCAGTTCATGTCTTCCTGTGCTCTTAAATACAGCAAAAAGCTGGGCTGGTATGACAAGCCAACTCCAAGGGATAAAATCACACAGTCTTACAAACCACCTGCTGATTTTAAAAAGCAATTATATGTCTGAGAAAGGTCGTTAAATAATGCATAGTATGGTAAGTGACATAGAGTTACATTAATGGAAACACTTTACACTGTTACCATGGTTAGTGTGAAAAACATGCCCAAAAGGGGCCACTGCTGTTAACTGCCACTATTGATTCCAGAAAACCTCATTAGTTCTGCATCTCAACAAGTTATGAAATACTGGAGAAATGCCTGTCATTGTTCTTCTGTCAATTAGAATCAAATATAACAAAATATAATTTTTTTTGTTACCATATCTCTGTTCTGTATATAGCTCTTAGTCACAGTGTATTATTTACTATTGAACAACAGAAATATTTTAATAGTGGGAAAGGAGAACTCTGACTGCAGTTGTTACCTTCCAATAGTCTTTCTGTGTATCTGGTCTGGCTTCACATCTTTTGTTGCAGAGACAAATCATAAATACTTTTCCTTTAGTGACATCTCCCTTTTCAATCAGTTGTCTTGTAATCATTAACCTGTGCAGTTTTGTGCTGCCTTTTCTCAGATTCACGAGCTGGTTCTGATTCTGTCCCTGGGCATGTCTCACATCCCAGGAAAGGAGGATGGTCTTTTTGGGAGGGATGGGGAGGATGGAAGGGTTGAACGGCTGTTGAGGTTTTTTTTGCTAGAGCCCCAATTTCTACACATCTCTTCTGTCCCAGTTATTCACTGAAACTGTAGCTAATCAGCATGACAACTTTGTTAATTTTTGCTGTTATTTGCAAGAAATTGGCTGTGTCCTTTTCATTAGTGTTGTGGTTTTAAACCCAGCTAGCAGCAAACAAACAGCATGCAGCTGCTCACTCACCCTCCCCCTGCCCAGGGATGGGGGAGAGCGTTAAAGGGGAAAAGGGAAAGGAAATTTGTGGTCTGAGATAAAACCAACTTAATAGCTAAAAAAAAGAGAAAATAATAATTGTTATAATAATAATTATAGTAGTAATATATACAGATGAATGATACACAGTGATACTGCTCACCACCCAATGACAAAGGCTCAGCCCATTCCCAGCCCGATCCAGGAGCAGGGAGAGTCCCAAAACCACAATCCTGGAAAAGAGATAAGAGCCCAAGTGTCTGAGAGACTGAGAGCCAACCAAGAGAGCGAGACGACCCCAAGAGAGAGGGGTAACCTGGAGAGAGCAGGAACTTCCAGACATATCCTCATCTATATACTGGGCATGATGTGCATGGTATGGAATAGACTATTGGCCAATTTGGGTCTCAGTCCTAAACCTGAGATCGAATCCTAGGGCAGTAATTGGGGCTGTGCTCCCTCCCAGCATCTCCTGTACCTGCAGACACTGGCACAGCAGAGATGCTGAAAAGTCCTTGCCTGGCCTGGCAGCAACTCTAAACATCAGTATGTGATCAGCCATCTTCTCAGCACAACTCCAAAACAGAGCCTCTCACTAGCTACTGTGAAGAAAGTTAGCTCTGTCCTAGCCAAAACCAGGACAAGCGTATAGCCTGAGTTCTCTGAGTTCGAGTTCCTCACTCCTCATCTGTAAAATAGTACAAATCTTTCAATTATTTGCAAATACAGCTACAGAGCTATGGTTAGATGATTGTGTTCAGCTCATTTTTCTCTGTGTTGTTACCTAGTATACTTCTAATCAGCTAGCAATGAACTCTAGCAGTTGAGAAGCTGACATACATTAACTTTTGCTCCTATTGCAGATGCAATAACCTACTGCAAAGAAACAAGTGGCTTCTGAGGGCAGTAATACGCTGATATGACTAGATCCAACAAATACTGTTTGCCAGAGAAACTCGTGAACTATTCACTTTAATTGCTGTCATAACTGGTGGAAGAGAGCAAGTGGTAGTGTTAGGTTATGAAGAAAGAAAAAGCAGGGATCATAACTGAGAAGACTGGACTCTTACTGCTAACGTGCCTTCATTTTAATGCAAAAAGCATCAAGAGGAGCTGTATTACTCCAACTTTCTTTTACAACATATTGACATGTAGCGGATGTGAACATGCATTGTAGAATTCTGTATATAGAGAAATATAAAGAATCCTCAGGTTCCCCCAGGACACTAAAAGCTAGATATGCACAGTTCAGTGAACCTGGTGTGCAACAGTACTGCCACCGTTCTCTGACTGCTACCTGTCTGACCTGCACTTTCCACCTCTCTGACCTCTGCTCCTGGCTGGCCCATTAGACATTGCAGCAGCACATGGCTGGTGCTGAGTTACTTGACCTGTTGTTGGTACAGTCAGAGTCCAGAGAGAGCACCATGGAGCTGGCCATGTGTTAACTTTCTCTTCGCCTGGGGTGGGTTTGCAGTGCATGCTGCCGTCTGTGCTGCCGCAGTGGTTAAAGGTACATCAGCTACATCCGAACAGTGCTCCCATCACTAAGGTTTTTTCCCTCTCATTTTAGCTATCCGGAAATCTAGTATCTAATCTAAGCAATTTATCTAGTCGGTGCTACCTCCATGTAAGCAATGAGAAAGCTAGAAACTTCTAAAAGACAGTTTGCCTCCTATTGTGTTCCACTATTTTGGGATTAGATGAGCCACCCCCTAGATTTATGAGTCCCTCCACCCTGATTGCAAAGGAAACCTATATGACTAGCCTAGATTATGCCACTTTTCAGATATTAAGAGTTTGGAGACATGAAACTCACCTAACCTGAGTGACAGGAAAATTGGTTGAAAAAGTACTTCAGTGAGGGAAGTTGAAATATAGGACTGTATAGAAGCTAGTAAGTAAAACAATAGAAGTAGTAGTAGGTCTACATGCCATTGTAGTAAAGTATTGTAAATGAGCTTGTAGTGTAACGAAGCTTTGTTACAAAATGCCACAGTACACCCAAGAAAGGGAGACATTACGTTGTGTGTTGAAATTCTTGTGTTTTCACTAAAAATCCCTCAAAATTAGCTAGTCACAGTGTTTTGTAGTTTTATTTATATGGACTGGTAATATTCTAGAATATTTTAGTGGTTTTGAGCTATGGTTGCCAATGTCTAGGCACATTAACTGTTTGAAAACTATCAGCTGTACAAATAAACAGGGTTATTGTGTAAGTACAGCAATATTTATGCCAACTGTGATTTTGGAGCTATGTATTTTGATGGAAAGCTTTGAGAAAAATAATTCCATAATATAAAAGGTGTAAAGAGAAATCTGAAAACAGAAATAATTCACTCCATTTATCTGTCCAAGATGAAACACAATTGCATCTTTTCTTCTTTTGTGCATTCTTATTTATAGTACACAGTAGACTATCGAATGGAAACAACTGGCATATTGTATAGCTTCTAACAGTGGCTGACACTAGTTCAAATAGATGATCTTGACAGCATGCCCAAAGAAATGTTTCAGCATGCCCAAAGAAATGTTTCAGCTTTACAGTCTAGAAAATGTTTTGTTTCTTCTGTGAAATAAGTGCTTACTTGAAGCGTATATAGATACATTTTTATAATTAAGAATAGTCTTTCGTTGTGGCTGCATTGTTCAAGCTTGCGGCCCCACAGGGAGGAAAAGGAGTTCTTGGAGAAATGAATGGAGTGCTGGTTGAGCCTCAGTGTTCATCCAAAATAGCATGAAACCACAAACACTGCTGGAGTAGCTGACTGTATCCTATGTTTTCTTGTATCCTCTAAGAACAGTACCAGCTGCCAGGGCTCAGAGCAGGAGGCATGGTCAAGTCCTGAGACTTCCCAGATGAGGCTGTGTGACCTCTCTAGGTCTGTAGGAGAACTGTGGCAGCTGTGGGGTGGCCAGGGATCAGGCTTTTGGGGTTTACATGAGAGCATGCGAACGCATAGGTCTGTGATTTCAGGGAGTATCAACTCCACAAGAAAACCATGGAAATAAAATAAATTCAAGATGCCCACTGCATCAGGCCATGGATGTTGTAAAATTTGTATCAGATTTGTGTGCATGTTTGTACTAAAAGTGTGAAAGGTGCCTAGTCTGGAATGCTATCAACAGTGGAATGGAAAATTCAGGACTGTGGGACTTTTCCTTTCTTGTGCATTATATTTATAGGTCATTGACTTCCTCTATAAATGTAAAATTGTTTGGTCAAACAAATCATGTTTGGCAAGCTCTATAAAAACCTTATTTGCTCAAAAAAATTCTAATTAGTACAGAATTGTGTGAATGAATAAAATTCTGATGATTTTAATCCCAAGTATCTGGGTTAACATTATTCTTTTGATAATGGTCCCCTCCTCGGTCACAGGGGTGAAGGGACCCTGTACCAGGCTGCAGCCCAAACATCTTCACAAAAACTGTGTGAACAAGGTGTGGCCTGAAAGGTATGTTGGATTTACAGTAAACTAACATGATCAGCAAAAGGTTCTGCATGTGACCTTGCTGTTTGGGACAAACTACCAGCTGCCACAGCTTATGATTTCTCTTGGTTTTGTAAGAAATGCTGTGTCTGTGATATGTCTAAGTATAAGTTTGACTTACTTTAAATTAATAAATATTAACTTCTGCTGCAATGCTCACTCCAAAATAACTATGAAATGGTGCAATATCACATATTCTGACATTTCAATTTTTGAAAGCATTCAACTGTTTAATATACCACTAAGGGACAATATTTTGGCTTCACATGCACTGTTACATTAGCTATATGCGTTTAGCTATCAACATGAGTATATCTATTAAAATGATTTGTTGTGATAGTTCAGACTATGAATCATTTTCAGACAGCATGGTAAGTCTAAACTAGCTGATGTGCTGTTAGAAGGGCAACAAGTTGTCCACTACTGTGCCGAAGTGCCATGCATTATGGCACACACAAAACGCAGTACAGCCCAAGGGAAAGCTTTTAGGCTGTTGTGAACCAGTTATTCCTGTGTCTCAGCTCTGCTGCTTACTGGATTGTGACTTCAAGATCCTTTCTTACTCTCTCTGACCAGCCCTGTACTAATTGGTTTTGATGAAAACTGCCCACAGTTGCTGTCAGCCTGACAGCTCCAGTTTGGGCAGCAGGAGTTGGAACCTTGTCACCTCTGAGGCTCCAGTGACCCCTGGCAGCTAAATGATGCCTGCGTTCTGTAGAGCTGCTCTGACAGGGGACCAAAACTCAAGACAACTTCCACAGAAATCACCTGGTGATAACCATGATGCGTTTTATCAGACGGTGAAGTGCCCACAGTATATCATAACCACTGTTTTCTGTTATTAACATAATTTCATAAGTGTAATGCACTTAGGTTCTGCTGGCGCCAAGAGGCCAGCTGATGTTAGGTCAGATGCTAAATAAGAATGAAACCTGCATTTTCAGTCTTCAGCCTTTATAAAGATACGGCCTGAATGGGATTAGAAGGAAAAGGAAAATATCAGGCTAGGTCGTAAGGTAGTGAATACTATTTTTAGGAAGATCACCATTTTATAATTTTTATATTCCATTCATTTTTTAAAAAAATAGTCTTTTATTCAGTATGCTCACTCAAGGGAGAACAGACTCTCCATTAACGTGTCCTAATTAAGGCGGTTTTCTTCAAGATTAAAAATGTGACTTTTTAGCCTGATTATGTACAATATCGACTGATTTAGCTCTGCATCTCCTAGTGCAGTCTTTACTGCACCCTCATTCCCTTGATTTTCTGAATGCTTCAGAAATAACTTCAGTTCCTCTATTGCAGGGACACAGCCTGCCTGGGCTATTTGAGTTTTAGCAGTGTTTGGGTTGTTTTCCAGTTTGTTTCTCAGAAACACACTGGCAGAAATATACTGGCAAGTGTGACAGATAGGCTGACAATAGTTTACCAGCCATGCCACAGTTGTGTAAACTCTCTTTGTCTTCTTGGGAAGAATTTTGGATGTATACTGAATTTGAACCACGGACACTATAACACTGCTTGTATTTCTGCACAAATGATGTGCATTTATCAAACCAGAAACTGAATGTTACTAATCTGTGTCCTGTCCTCTGACTTTTCTTCACAAGAACACCAAACATGGGTCTTGCTTCTCTGCTGTGTAAATGTATATTTAAACTTTGAAATTGTATCTAAAAATAATAAAAAAAAACCAGAAAAAAATGTTGTGTGTTACCTTTACATTCATTAATGTTTTGTTGAAAATGGTCTGTGAATGAGGCTTTACCTCAAATTAAAGTGGAGACAATGTATCATAATTGCTGGTCAGTAGCAGAACAGAAAACCTCAGTCCAATATACAGTTCCCAGTCCAAAACAGCAACCATCTTCTATTGCAAATAAAAAGTGAATTTTCCCCTGAAGACTGTAATTACAGAATCAGCTATTAATTAAAAAGTTTATTACGAGAGAGTCACAGCATAAGCCAACAGCACAGATGTCAGTCAACAACATAATTGTGATATCTTGGTGAGAATTAGCATTTTCAGCATTTACACTTGTCCATCCATTAATGACCTAATTTCATGACTTCATGAAATCCACGAGGGCTGTGACCCTGGCTGGGTGCACACAGGGCCAACAGGAACTCCCTGGGAAGGCTGCAGTGCAGAGCTGAGGGTGTTTCCTGTGGGATGTCCACTGGGACCACAGCATACTTAAAGCATACTCTTAATTTTCTCGTTTGAGCACACCGTGTTGATTTGACAGGCTACAGCAGAATGGAAATCAGTTAGACAAGATGTCCGAGGGTTTTTATTGTCTGAGACTCAAGTTGCCTTTGGGACTGGGCTTGGTTAGTACCAGCTGATGCATTCCTGTCATCTCACCAACATGCAGGGAATGTCCCACAGACTGGAGCAAACTCAATCCGTGCTGTTTTCTTTAAATATTAACTTACTGGGGAATTAAAAAAAGGTTAGGAGGCAAAGAAAGCTGTGCTTGGCTGCTGTTTGATTTGTGACAGTTTTAGCACAGTTTTCTCTTTGCAGGTTTTCTGAAGTCCATAGATCTATTAAATCCTGGTAATTCATTAGAAAGCCAGTTGCTTGGCAGCTAAGGCAGGTTTGTAAGGGCAAATTTAGTTTGTGAAACAGATAAAAGAGTGATTCAAGACCAATACAGATTGAGAAGAAGAAAACAGACAAATGTGAAATAGACAGGGCATGCTGTAAAAGAATAGAGGGGAACATATCAGTATTGGCTGGACAACAGTCTGCATCTTTCAAGTGTTGCCTAGGCTCTACCTGTGAACAGAATCTGACTCTTCTCTCCACCTCACCCGTTTCGTATTTGTATAATTCTGCTGAGGTCAGAGGGGTTCCTATTTTATACTGTGCAAGAGGGGACAAAATGGAAGAAAGGTTTATAGTCTGCATGCCTATGGTTGTGAGTGGTTAGTACCAGCTGTCTCATCACACTTGTTACGTTAGACGGTAATAAAACTGGAAACCTGGGCATGCAAATGAGCAGACACTGGCTACTGACTTCTGCCAAAGACTACGCAGTAAGAGAAATCCTATCAGTATCAGTGTGAAGTAAGGCTACAGACTTAAGGTGGCTTTCCAGCAAATGGAACCACGCTGCAACATTACAATGCACTATTTATTTCTTACCATCCCTGGTCTGGCAAGCAAGGTTTCTAAAAGTGAACCTGGAGTTCGGTGTTTTACATTGAAAACACCACTTTGCCACCTAGTGGTGGACTCTGCTTTTATGTTTTATATTTTTTTACTTCTCAAACTTACATCTTCTTACGGTGTTGGGAACTGTATATTGTTCAGGCAGACAATTCTTCCTAGAAGGCATGCAATAACTTGCTAGAAAAGTAGTTAGGCGTTCAGTGTAAACTGAACATGTGGTTGGATGAAGTAGCCAGCTCGTTTATTTTAAATTTTGTCCAGTTTGGAAAGTTTCTTAGTGCTCAAAGTTTGTATTATTTTGTTAAAGATCAAAATAAGAAGGCTTTTAGCCCTGTTGAAGGTTTTAATTACTCAGCGTCTTCCAAAGTTTTTCTCTGTTGTGATCTGCAGGGTAGATAGAGGACTTGACGCTGTAATGTAGCCAAGCAGAGCCCCCTGCCACACACAGTTTTTTGAGACTCGTTGGGCTGCAGGAGCAAGGCCATAGCTGCATTGATGTGTTGCACCTAATTTTGGAGGATGTAGGAGGCTGCTGTTCAGCCTAGTGATAAACAGCATCTCTGAAAGAAGTGATTTCAAAACCATGCACTATGTATGGGATTTTGTGCATGGAGACACTCCCATCTGCGATATATTTAGTTGTAACAAAGCTGTCTTTTGTTTAGCATCTCAGAAACAGCTGTGTTTTGTTCATAAGCCAGAGAACGAAACCAAGGAAAAAATTGAAGGTGTATTATTTTAGTCTATGTAGTTTTATTTTGATGTTTTCTGCTTGTGGGATTGCATGGAAGGAACATATTTCCTGAGTGGTTTGCCAAACATTTCATTTGTCATTTAAACCTCTGAAATACATGCCAGAACTCCAGTGACCTTTCCTCTTACTATAGTGGTTCTTGTCTTACTGGAGAGGGCTAGCTAAGTATTGTTGGTGAAATTATCCCTGCCCGGGAACAGTAAGGTGCTGTCTAAAAAAGAACCATATAGAAAGGAAAACCATTCGAGACCTAAGACCCTAAGGAAATTATGTACACTTCTTCCCAAGGAAATGGCCTGTTTCTAGGTTTTATCCATCACTGTGTGAACTGTTGAGAAGTCAGAAAGTGTTGTGTAAAGACCGCAGCAGTGACAGTCTCGACCTGTGCGCTCTGTCGCTTTAAGTCAGTTGGGGAGGGCTAAGGACACCTTTAGCAAAGGTGGACTCACATGTATTGGGGACATCTGGTGTGCAAGGATGTTATGGTGAGCAACGGTGAAACCGCACACTAACATTCAGTCCTCATTTTTATTTTCCTGGTTATTCATTGACATCACGTCATCGTTCGTATTCCTTTAAAAACAGACTGACAGCAAATGAAAGCAAATGACTGATCGTCAGCTCCCATAAAAACCTATCTAAAATGGCAGAAGTTTTTCCAAAAGGCTAAGATAGAATTCAGAGAGAAAGAAAACACAGTCCAGAATTAAGTGTGAATTAACACGGAAGCTACACTATATTTAATCAACTTTCTGAGTACATTTTGAAGTAAAATATTAGAAAAAGAATTTAACTCAATGTTGACAAATATGAATCCTAAAGAGGACTCATTGTTCAACTTTTCTGTTTCTCCTCTCTACCAAAAATTAAATAATTGCATTTATAAATCAAGTTGAAGATATAACTGACTTTTTTAATAGCACACCTCATACAAACATACTTATTTATTTCATTGATGTTTTAACTTTGGTAAGATTAGTGCAGATTTGTAAAAGTTCCCAATAAGGATGAATTATTTCATGACACTTGGAAACAGTTAAACATTAGTTTCTTTCTTGTATGTATGTCAAATCACATACCAATTGACCAGTGACTTTTACTGTGGGTTTAAATGTCATAGTATAGAAAACTGAAGCCAGGACCCTTATTTCCATGAGCTTCACCTCTTTGGTAAACAGATGGTATTTGGTTTGGCTGAGTGAACTGAGATATTTTTGAACTGACTTCAGTGATCCATCTGTGCAAGTTGTTTTTCAACAAATTATAAGATCATAGGATAATTCAAGTGGGAAGAGACCTCAGGAAGCCTTTAGCTTAACCTCCTTCTCCCACCAGGGTCAGCCATGCGGTCAGACCAGGTTGCTCAGGGCTTTGTCCAGTCAGGTCTTGAACCCCTTACAGAATGGAGGTTGAAACAATCTCTCTGTGCAATCTGTTCTGCTGCTTGATGGTCCTCCTTGAACACTTTGATGAGCACAGAAGCCTAGGAGACCTTGCCGGTGAAGACTGAGGCAGAGAAAGCACTGAGTACCTCATCCTTACCCGTGTCTGCTGTCACTAAATCACTTTCCCGTTCAGCACTGGTCCCACATTTCCCTTGTTCAGCTTTGTACTACTAATTTAGCAGAAGGCCCTCTTCTTTTTTCCCCTTGGTGTCCCTTGCAAGTCTCAATTCCAGTTGAGCTTTGGCTTTCCCAACACCATCCCTACATTCCTGGGTTGTATTTCTTCCACCTCCATAGGATGACTTTTTTTTGTCAGGTGGATCCCATCTATCCCCAGCAGTCCTCAATCCTCAAAAAGGATCCTGTGTTTTCAAAAGCCAAATCCTTGTTGATGACACCAGTTGCACAACTAGGTATTGATGTTTGGGACCATCTGCTCCTTCACCAGTGGGACCCAGGAAACATCACCTGGGCTCCCATGCCCTTCACCCTCATGCCTGGAGCCATGTAGTCATTCCTGACTATCGGTTAACAAAATTAACAATCTCTTTCATTGCTGAAATTTGATGCTTGTATTTGAAATATGACTTGAGTATAAGATTCTCTTAAATATACAATTGTTATGATTTCAAGACTTTAAATCATTTTCTGTTTTCTATCCAGATTCAATCAAACATTGAACTTTGGAAAATCAATTACTTAGAATTAGATACAGTCATACAAATCCTTTGAACTTAGATCACTATATTCATCTTGCATCATTAGTATTTCTTGATAAATTTCTTTTTCTTATGAATCTTATTGATAGGGATAGTATTTCAACTATCCCTGAAGACTACAGACTGGAAAAGTCTATATGCTCTCTATATATTTACAGACTTTTCCAATCATAGAATCATTAAATGCTGTCTCTGGATTTTGGTTTCAAAAAGTAGAGAAAACTGGAATGACCTTTCTGTTGCTGAAATGTCTGTTCCTTCAAGAATCTAGGGAAAAATGTCTGCCATGATTAAGACTGTTCAAAAGGGAAATGAAATGTTTCCACTGTATCCATCTTTCATTGGATATTGAACCTCAGGTTGCATGCAATGCAAAGTAGTTCTCAAAGAAATCCTGAACTCCTCCTGACTTTCATGTTTTCTGTCTTAAAATGCAATTTCCAATGGGAATAATTTGCTACAAATTAGTTATATGATTTCACAACTCTGCAGTGCCATTTAGCAGTGTCTTGGCTTCCCATTAACTACAACAGAGAGTGGGATTTTTACAACTGTATCTGTTCTCAGTATTGTAACACTTTTCTCTAATTACCTCTGTTGTTAAAGTGGCCACATTGTCAAGTCTAGCAAAAATTTCACAAACAATCATTGTCTGCACAAACAGAATGAAATCTCAGCTACAAAATGCCATTTGATTATACCACCTTGAATGAAATATTACACTTCATATTTTGCATTATTATTACAATTTTATTTTATGTTCTGTTCCGAAATATACAGAGCAGGTTTTTTTTCTTTTGTTCAATATTTATACAGAACATTTGATATGAATTCCAAGTTATGAAATGAACATTTTTCTCTGTAGGTTGTAAGTTTAGAAAACCATATGGCAAAAAGTTAGCGAACAAACATGGATATCTTATCAGAGAACAAAAATGCACATTCTTCATATTAATATTTCATATAGTATATGGGGAATATAAGAGGTATAAGGTACAAAGAATAAAAAAGTGTTTTGCATCTATGACCTCATAATTTTGTGCAAAAATACACACTGATCCAGCTGGCAATAACAGGCAAATAAAGTCCTTAATTTTTCCCTGGTGAATCTCTGCCTATGTAAGGCTACAAACAGATTTCACAATTAATTAATAATTGTAGTAATGATTAGGAAACAGTCTGAATTGCGTAAAAGTATAGAATGGTGCTATCTACCCAGAAAGAGGCGAAAAGTGTAGCTGTGACTCTGTGTATACGACACTTATAAATGTAATCAAAGACGTATGGGTCTTGCCTGCCCCCTTTGCAAGCACACACAAAAATGCAGTGATGGGAGAACAAAATTCAGTGCCAGTCCCTTTTTTTTACACACAGTTCATCTGTTGATCTAAAATGAAACCAAATTGGTGCTTCATGATCTCCCGGAGAGCAGTAACCAACTGAACCTGTCTCAGACCTGTCTGGGTGGAGGAGATGAGAAATTCTTGTGCAGAGAGAGAAAGGATCAGAGAGAGAAACAACCTGCTTGATTGTGAGAAGACTTAGAGAAACCTATGCACTCAAGCAGGAAAAGTTTGCTTGCCCTTCAGGGCAGAATGGACCATGCTTGTCTCATAGAATCATAGAATCATAGAATCATTAAGGTTGGAAAAGACCTCAAGGATCATCAAGTCCAACCGTCAACTCACACCACCTAACTCACCAAACCGTGTCCCTAAGCACCACATCTACACGTTTCTTGAACAATGATTTATATGGTGACTCTGCCACTTCCCTGCAGCAGCTTTTACCTCATCTCCTGGTAGCAGGATCCCAGCAGCAATTCTGTTTTTAGCAATGTGAATAAAATTTAAATTTAAAGACCTATTGTATTCCCAAAGTTCAGCAATAATAATGACCTCCTCTTTTTGATGATGTACTCCTGAAGTAGCTGGCCATAAACTGTATCTTTCTTTGTAGATCCATTGTACTTATTTATCAAGTCTTGGGGCTGAGTCACCTAACCCTTGCCACCTCTCCACCTCCAGCACCCTGGAGCTACCCTGGAGCTTGCACCCTCCAACATCTGCATCATGTTGGGCTGCTGGCTCGGACACAGCTCCTGCTTAGACTTTCTAGGTATGAAATTACCTGCCTCAGCTCTCTCAGCTTTATGGCATGGTGACCTAATTAATGTGAATGTCTTCAGTTTAATAAAATAAGAAATTTAAAAAGATGCATAGGCCTGCTTATTAGTTTCTTCCACTAATCACCGTCTATCTCTGCTCTGTGTTATCACTCTGGACTCCAGTCCTTCTTAAGCTCTGATTATCCTTCTTTTTTCTTATTCTAGGCCTCAGTCATCAAACTCACAATTCTGGCAAGAGTAGTATTTTTAAACAATTGGTTTCAGTTTAAAAAGCAGTTTTACATCAGGATTGTTTTATTTTAATGTCCATCTGTCTAACAGCCAGCAATTTTGGAAAAAGTTGCCTTTGCCCTCTGTGCTTTAAAAGGAATAATTTTTCGTGAGTAGAATTGCCTATGAATTCTTAATATGCAAGCTTTATGAAAAGCCAATTTAAAATGCTGAGCAGCAGAGAATACTAAGAAAGACTGGATTATGCTGCATAAGGAAAATCAGTCAGAAGACCAAGAATTTATTTGGTCATTGAAAGTCTCAAGCTGTGAGAAAGTTAGATGTTATATGGTATGTTTGTTCATCCTCTGTTCCGCACTTTTTACAGACATCACATCTACAGTTCCCTACTCTCTGCAGTTACCAGAGGCAGCACAGGATTGCTATAAATAGGCAAAGCAGAAAATGTTTGGGATCTAGCAGCTCCTTTTGAATGAGAAAGCACCAATTCCAGGCTGTAGCTGTAATCTTGTCACTCTTTGTTAGTGTACACCAAATCCTGCCTCCCAGAACAAAGAAAGAAACACAAAATCTCCTCATCCACCGGTTTTCAAGTAGGCATCTGCAGCAGGTACGTGTCTTTAAGCCCTTACAGTGTCACCTGTTTGCCCATATCAGAGAGAAGTGAGCTGAGCCCCTGCAGCTGGGATCATTACAATGCCTCTGAGCTCTCTTTTACCTAAATAATGGCCGTATAGATGATGAAGTTAACCATGATCACTATGCATATGTTATATGTTTAAAAACTCTACACGATTACTTGCTTGTAAGCCCACTCTCCTTCTAATAAACGAATAGACAATTTAATAAAAATGCTAGCTCAAAAAAAAAAGTGTAGTTTCTGTTGTTTGTCTTAACCGTTTGTGTACACATGCAAAGCTATCAGCTTATGTGGCATTACTTTCCTTACTCGTTCAGTCCGCATAGCTTTGAAATCCCACAGCAAAATAAGAATAAGAACCTTTTGGAGAGAAAGTTGAGTTATGAAAAAAACCCCTAAAAATCACCTTTTTTTTGTGGTTTGTATTTTATTTTAAATGAACTTGATCGGAAAAAAAAATTAAAAGCCCTTTTGGTTATAGGAATGAGGTACAGCATGAGAAGTCCAGTTGGATCAATTTGTTTTGGGAAGAAAGAAAAAAGGGAAGTCTGAAAGTTCAGCTGAATTCCTCCTTATTTGCAAAGTACAAATCTTACAATAAATGAAGAAATATTTATGCAACAAGTCTTTATATTATATTCACAGACGTCTTTAAAACCACTCACTTTCTCATACATTAATAAAATTCAGTTTTTTCTTTTATTTGCCAAATTGAGCATAATTCTGCCTTCAATCAAAACACTGATTATCTCTATTGCACAGGTATTAAGAAGTTAGAAGTGTTGGGGAGGCATTATTTTCGTTGAAGAAAAACTGTTAAGGAAGTGCTAACTGCTTAAAAATGAGCTCAGAAACAGGCATAAATAAGTTTTTCTATTTCATGCAAAAAATGGGTGCTGTTGGGAGAGTTATCTCAAGAGAGAATTACACTAAGACAGGAAACATCCACTAAGCTTTTAACACCTTTTGTATTTTATGAGATTTACTTTGAGACTGAGCCATAAAGTATCAGCCTTTTGGGACTTACCCTCTTTTGTGTGTTTACTTTAGCAACAGTCCTATTTGGAAGCAGAATGTATTTCTCTCCTGTTGTCCTTTAGTGACAGCTGTAAATGTTTACTTGGAGAGGCATATGAGTATCTGTCTGAAATTGCAGAATAAAAGAAACTGGGGACCCCTCATTCAGAGCAAGGGAGGAAAGGGGCCAATGAATCACTCTGTCCTGGCACTCTGTGTCTATCTGTCCAGCCTGAGGGGTAGGCAGAATGTATCTCTGCTTCACATTGTCTAGGTCCTTCCAAAGTACCCTCAAAAAATTGCAAAAGGTTTCTTTTTGCCTTCTGTCCACAGCTGCACCTCGCTCTCACCAGCTATTGCTGATAATCTATCTCAAAACTTGTCAAATGGATGGCAGAAGAGAGTGTTTCTCGATATTATTTGCAAAAGAGGTTTACTTCCAAATAAAATACAGTGCAGCTGCACCAGAACACCAAAGCAGCTTCCTCAGAGTAGTCTGAGTATCTGAACTGAAATTTGTTGTGATGTATTCGGAGACCAGCTTTACCCTTTCATTTGTTTCTTTCTGTTATTTGCCATTATCTCAGATCTGGGTTGATCTCAACTGTCAAGGAAATGGGCAGATTGACCAGACCGCTGGGCTCTATGCACCACTGTGGCACCAAAAAGCCTGCAAGTGTCAGAGACCTCGGGCTTTCTGGCATCCTGACACTGTGTTATAGCACTCAATGCAATACTGCATCTCTGGATAATTTTGGTTTTTGTAGAACCACATTTCTATCCTGATAAATGAAAACTGTCTCCTTGCTATTCACGTAGGATAGAACATTGTTGACATAGTTGCTCTGTATACTCTGCACTGCAATGCGCAGATGAGATTTTGGGACTTCAAGTATCTTAGGATATTTGTTCAAGAGTGCAAACATTAACAGCCTTTATGAAGTTCTGCCTCAGGATCAATTGCAGAATGTCATAGTGACTCAGAAACACAGAATTGTAGTGTCATGTTGTAAAACAGACCAAATCCTACCTATCAACTTGTTTGCATATTTATAGAGAATACTGATCGTAAATCCTTTTCATTAGAGATAACAAGGCAGACGTTTAAATAAGTATTTTCTGTGAAAATACACTGTGGATTAAATTTAAGACTCAGTAAACTCCAAATGAAATCCTTAAACCCATAATTGTTAAGAGCTGTTAAGTTTAAGTTCAACAAACATTTGAGGTCTTTAAGGTATGTGTGGTTCTTGCCTCTGAAAAGCTGAAAGATGTTGTACTACTCGGAGGGTTAGAGGTGTGTTTAGGAGAAGATTTTGAAAAATTTTTTGTAAAATATATGTATGAATGTAGGCTGAAACTGAATAAACCCACTGTGCACACACTGAAACAAATCTGAACAAGATCCCATATCGTTGTTGTTCACTTTCACTGTTGCAGACTCTGTTCTGTCTGCGTTGCTGTGTCCTTCGGTGTGATAACCAAAGCTGTCCCCACAGCACTCCAAGCAAGTAGGCTGACACATGCCAAATACAACTGAAATTTCTCAGCCAGGAACCCCACTGGGAAAGATAGGCACCCTACATAGACAGAAATAAAACAGCATGCTCGTGCCAAAAATCTTGCAATAAGGGATCACTGAAAATTTCAGTTAGATTCCCTGCAGTCACCAGGAGGTTCAGCTCTGCTGCAGCATCTGATGAACATTAAGGCCTCAGCAATTCTAAAGACTTTTTTTTGATAGTTCTGACCCTGTCAGATTTGCATATGGCCCAAAAACATTTGACGGAGGGGAAAGGATAAAGGTAGTGGGGGGACAGAGATAAATTGCCAATAGTTCAAAAAAGGCTGGAGCACCGCTTCCTGCAGCAGTGTTTGCTCATGGAAATACAGGGACAGCTACTCGTGTTGGTTCTTTGTAGGCAAGGGAGGGAGATGGGCACAGAAAGTGGTTTTAAGATGCCTTAATGAAAGGTATCTACTAATGCTGGCCATCTTTGAAAGTGCCTGTTACTCTCCATTGGCTAAAGAAAAATCATGGGCAACTAATTTAAAATTAGTCTATACATCTAATGTTTAGACTTCTGAAGTAGGTGACATAAACCTCCCTAGAGGGCTCCAGTGTTTAACAGTGGTGCTTTCATTTCTCTGTACTATACGCTCACAAAATTTATCCATGATTACTTGCGTAGGGGTTAAGGACATGTCCTGTTTCTTTTCCTGCCATTTAGGTCACAGTCTGTAGTCAATCTCTAATGCTCTTTGTTGATTTGTAAAATAGTGATTCAGATTTGAGAAATTCTTTCTACATCTATTTCATGTTTTGCTTCAGTTTATGTGTGAAGTTATTACTGCTTTTTGTTCTTTGAAATCTTGATAATTTGTTTTGTGAAGGACAAAAAAATAGGAAAAGTAGCTTAAAAACAGATCCGTTTGCTACTTTTAAGACACTATAGTTTATTTTGGGGTTGTTCAGCCTGGAGAAAAGAAGGCTCTGAGGAGACCTAATAGCAGCCTACCAGTAACTCAAGGGGAGATGGGGAAACACCCTTTATCAGGGAGTGCAGTGACAGGACAAGGGGTAATGGTTATAAGCTGAAAGAGCGCAGATTTAGACTAGACGTTAGGAAGAAATTTTTCACTGTGAGGGTGGTGAGACACTGGAGCAGGTTGCCCAGAGAAGCTGTGGATGCCCCATCCCTGGAGGTGTTGAAGGCCAGGCTGGATGAGTCTTGGAGCTACCTGGTCTGGTGGGAGGTGTCTCTGCCCATGGCAGGGGGGTTAAAACTTGATGATCTTAAAGATCATTAAAGATCAGCCCTTTCTGATTCTATGATTCTATGATTTTCGGAGTTTCCTGCCTACAAAACTTGATAAACTGCCTCATTCCTTGGATAATATGCAAATGGTACATTACATAAATGGTACCCAGTGAGCTCAAGCATGTACTTTCTCATGTCCAAGTTCTGAAGAGTGAGGCTCTAAACAGCATCTCTCTTGCATCACTGGTCACACACTGCCTTTGTATGACCAGATTGTAGGTCTCCAGTCATCCTATCTGGATGGACGTCACCACCTGTGAGGGGATGTCTCTGCCCAGCACCCGAGCCCTGAACCAGGGCTGATGACTTTTCTCAGCTCTGAGGTCCTCAGCATGTTTCCTTTGAGCAAACCTCATCTCTAAGGTAGCTCCAGCTGAGCTTTTGTGGTCTCTCTGTAACCATTGAGAAAAATGGACACTCCTGGTGGTTTCTTGAAACAGGTCAAACAAATTTCCGCCTCCACCTTCCTTCTGAGGAGCATAAATTTCTTTCCAATGCTTATAAAGGAAAATAGGACTTATGGCCTGATGACCCTCCCTTAATTAGCTCCCCCCAGACACAGCTTCATTTCAGGACCGTATGTAAAAACATCTGTATAGATACGTGTAAACTGTCTTGCAGCATAGGGCTTGTTGTCCACAGGTTACAACATGAAGGTTTTATCATTCGTAAGCCATATAATAAAATGATTTTTGGGAACTGCCAAAGCTATTCATCAAACACCAGCAGTGCCAGATCCTGAGAGCTTCTTTAAGAAACATTGGGGAGATTACCTCCAAAACAGCTTCAACTGATATCTCCAGCCTTGAACCTCAGATGAATAAAACGGCTTCTCACTACAGGCAGCAGGATGAATAGGTCGGAAACAAACCCAGGATTGCTATTCCTGCTGGCAAGCATTCCCCCTTATAAAGCAGAAAACGACAAATCAACATAAAAGTTGCTAGAGAGCTGGAAATAAACATTGCTCCTTAGACTTCTGGATGAATTAGTAAATGAAAAATTTATTTTGGGTCCTGGAAACAACTTAAAATATCATTTGCAAGTCTGCCTCCTAGAGTGTTCTCAAAATTTATCATCAAGCAATTACAAAATATGGGAAAATATTTAATTGACCTTTAATCTCACAAAATTGAACTGACTTGATTTTCACAGAATCACAGAATGTTAGGGATTGGAAGGGACCTCGAAAGATCATCTAGTCCAATCCCCCTGCCGGAGCAGGAACACCTAGATCAGATCGCACAGGAACCCATCCAGGCGGGTTTTGAATGTCTCCAGAGAAGGAGACTCCACCACCTCTCTGGGCAGCCTGTTCCAGTGCTCTGTCACCCTNACAGGTTTTTACAGGTGTTATTTTAACAATTTTTGAAAAATGTACAATAGAGCTTTTGTTTTAGAGATTTTTGCTTGGTTTCTCTGAATCATAATTTTTTTCTAACTGAAATTATTAAACATGTATTAGCATTTTTTGCTAATCACTTTTCACAAAAGAATCACAAAAATAATTAAAATACTGAGCTTACTTCCTGTTGTGCACACCGACTGTTGTGGGATGACATCAGAAACAGTAACAGGGAATTGATTGTGCCCTATTGCTGTTTTCTCTTAAAAAGAGAAGAAAAAATTTTTAAAGTTCCTATGTTTTAAACTATGTGTGGTTATGGGCTGCTGTATTAAGACTTCCTGTTGTTGCCACTAGATAGCAGTGTATGTCTTCTGAGTTTAGAATAGATATTTTTTACCCAGCTAACCTATAGATCTCACTTCTTATGTATTAGTACTTATTTAAATTTCTCCTGAAGGATGATGCAGGATTTAAGGAAAGAGCTATAGAATAGCATATGCTAAATATATAAAGTAATATTCGCTGCTATTTGCTAATTTTTATTGCAAACAATAAGCTGCAAAATAGAAAGGATGGAAAGATTTAGACCTTGTGATGTTCCACTTATGCAGACTCACAAAATCGGTTACTTAAAATGGGGTTCCTCTGATTCGTATTAATATGGTGAGAGGAAAATATGTCACACAGTCTATGAAATCCTGAGCTTCCTAAGAAAGTGGAAGGGGAAAAAAAAAGTGCCTATCACAGGCTGAAGGGAGAGCAAGGCTGTCTATACTCACCCACTGTATTTATTGCTATATTCCTTTGAAAAAGCTATTGCCTCAGACAGCACTGTGGCAGTCAAAGGATGTAAGAGCATTGTGCTCTAAAATGCGTCACTGTCAGTCCATTGCAACATGTTGAATAACCTGATTTAATTGACTTCAGCAGTTCACTCCCTCTGCTCTTAGAAGTATTTTGAAGTGAACCTTTCCCTGTTTAATGCATATGGAAGTTAAAAATGCAGTCAGCTACGAAGTGACTCAGGTCTGCTTTCCCACTGCCCATCTCTGCTGAAGTAAAACTGAAGTGCTTGCTAATGCAAAATTAAGACGCTCTGCCTTCCAGAGCTTTACTCAAAGAAGTTACCACTCTGATGTGAATTGGGCTGTGATTCAAAGATTGCACATTTCTGACGAACACCATTAAAAAAAAATAAAACAGTGGAAAAAATTAATGCCAACTTCATTACAAGGAGACATTGCTGAACAGATGGGCAAGCTTCTGCCAGGAGGACTTTAGAAACTAGCATCAGTGACTTGACTGCAAGGAGGGAGAGAGAGAGACAAAGGAGAAGAGGAGACAAAGGAGAAGAAAAGAAGATAAACAGATGTCTAAACTTCAGCAGAATCTTAGCCAACTCACAGCAGCAGATAAAACTGCCTTCTACTACCTTAGAGAAAAAAACATGGAGTTCATTATTAGGTGCCTCCCTTTGTTGGTGTACTCAGGAGTTCAAAGGGCTTGAAAAAATCTGGAGATTTGAATATGAGGGTAAACATTAGTATTTGGGGATTTTTCATCTTGCATTCATTGGTTTTGGATTTTGGTTTTGGTGGGCCAAGGTGATGTTCCTTAGGGAAGCATAAGCCTGAGGCCAAGGCATGACTGGCTCTCAAGATTGACTGCATTTGATGAAAGGGTATTGTTTTAAAAATAAAGGAATCAAGTTACATACAACAAAAAGCTTTTCAGCATTAGAGACTGAGCAAAATAACCAGTGCTGCCACTAGTCTTGTCCTTCCTGGGATAAGTGGCATCCTGCAAGGAAAGAACTGTAGCCTTTTCCTTCTGTTGTCTTGAGTTTTCTGAGAAATCTTCTGGGGGGAAGCCATTTATTCCACTTCAGGGATATTCTACAGCTCTTATTTGCCATTGACCATGTAAACATTATATTCACCCACCCTGCCATCATTCATGGGAACAGCTGGAGGAGGTACCTGGGAGCAGAATCTGCAGCCACCACTGGGGATGGATACCTTCCCCCTTGAGCAGGGGAACACAGAGAAACCACTGGTACCAGCTGAAATGTATATTTCTTAAAGTGGTGTTGGCTAAGGTTTGTATGATACAAATGGGAATTTATGCTTTGTGTCTAAGCCCCCTTAATTTCTCATAATTTCAACATAAGAGGAGTCCACTGCAGTCCAATTTTCATTTTTGTCTGATGGTGACCTAGTGCTGTTGGACTGAGGCTGTTATAAGTCAAATGAGAAGCAGAAGCAGAGCTTCCACTGCTGACTGCAGTGTTTCTATCCACATCTTAATCATATGCTCTCTGAAATGTTTCTGTTAATTTCCCTTGTGGCCAGCTCTTTTGAAGTTTTAATATGTGACCTGTTGCCATCTACTTGAATAGCTCTTTTTTTCCTATTTTCTCTTTTTCTGTGCTCTTTGGAACATTACATTTCTGAGCTCCCTCCCTTTTAATCTCTTGATATATTAATGAAAAGTATTCTCATAAACCTGTTCTTTCATTGTACCTATGTTATACAACAAACCTATGTAGTCCGTCTAGGTCAGATAATCTACTTAAATAGTGTTGAAATAAATTAACAGATAAATGTACATTTCAGACAGTTCATTTCTTTCATCTCAGAATGCTATGTACTATACTCTGTTGTAACTAGAACTAGTCAAAGTGAGTGAAGATTATGTGAATGACAGTTGCTTTCATTTTTCAAGGATTTTTATTTTCTCAGAGGATTTTTTTTTTTATTTTTTTAATTTTTTTCTTTTTTTATAATTAGGAAAACAGTATAGGCCTGCACCTATTTTCAATGGCAAAAGAATTAAGAGAGAAGAAAAAGAAGACAAATAAGAAATCACATCTTTCACAATAAATTCTGAGAATTCAGACTTTCTTGTATCAGCAGAATCAATCACTTCTAGTGGCAGAGGATCTATGGTGTAGGGTTGAGCTATTTTGCTTCTGTACACCAGAGATTAGTTGAGTAGAGATTTACACTAGCCACCTAACTGAGGCTGAACAGAAAAGTACTGAAGTCACTTCTTGAGGAGAGGGAAGAAAGGAAGAAAAGAGAGACAATTACATTTATATGCTGTGAGACTGGAGATGGGAATGGACTACACCATCTGTCTTGTTTCCATTTAGAAAGCCCCACCCTAATAAGCTTTTTTTAATTGACCAGCAGTTCTTTAACATAGTAACAACAGCTCACAGGTACTGGGAAAAAGAAGTTCAATGTGTGCCTTCATATTCCAGTTCAAATATATTGATGGGATAGAGCCACCCAACTAAACAGGCAGCAAAGTGGCCTTTGGGTATAAAAAAAGTCAAATGAAATCTGGGAAGGCTCCATACACACTGGAAAGCTGTGCAGGTTCCAGTCAGACCAATAAGCTGAATCTGAAACTACTTTCTGCTTACATGCAGTAAAACAAATCAGTAAAAAATAACAACTATAGGTATATACTTGGTGTTGCTGAAAAGACACTTCCAAGGAAACCTGAAAGTTTCTAATTTCAGGGCAAACCTTAGCTACTGCAGTCTGGAGATTGCTTATGTTGACACCAATCATAAGAAATCAAATCATACATAAACTCAATTTAAAATACGTTAATGAGGTTTGTTAGACATTAGGAACATTGCATAGCTTGCGAATTGCTATGTTTTCATCCATCTCCTTGACCAGATTTTCCTGGAAAACCCCATTGCCCTGTTCCTGATGGAGCTACTGAGAACTGATGTTTCTGTGGCCTTTTGCCTGAGCCCTGCTAAAATGAAGTGTGCTGGGCCTGTGGGTATTGCAGGGGCAGCTTGTTTTGGGGAAGGAAGGAGGAGTGTGTGCCTTCTGCCTGCCTTTAATTCCTCCTTTTGCAGCACTCAGGTTCACATGTTGTTGTGACTGCATGGCTAGACAGATGCCTCTGCTTATAAGGTCACTGGACCAGTCCTTGCTGGTACAGACACATTTAATGAGTTGGCAGTGGTGCTTTAGGTATCTCTAAGCAATAGCCAGCTCTAAAAGAGGGAAAGGAAATTTCTCTTCCTGGAATTGGTATTTTATTGGGAGAGCAGCATAAGTCTGGTTTGAGTCAGAGTTTTAGGATGTTTCTGGCCTTGTAGCAAGAACCTTCTATAAAAGTCAGATCCTCGAACAGTTAGTTAGAAACAGATGGGTAGGTCAGGCTGTGCTCTGTGAACCCTGGAGGGAAATGGGGCAGGAAGACCAGTAAGGAACTGGAAGTTACACTTTGTATTTCCTCATGCTCTTTTCTTCCTGGTAAAGGATCTGAATTGGTAGTGCTGTGATAATAAAATTAATTTGCATCACCTGAACCTTCTCTAGTTGTTGAATAGATGACTCAATGAAAGAACAAATCTGACCATGGTATGAGGTACTTAATGGACCAGTAATTAACGGATATCCAAGCAAGTAGAAGCTGGAACACATCAGAATATTGAAATGAAAACTCACACACAAAGAGGAGATAATTTTCATTTGCAGGCTGAGAATATACATTTATTTTATTTCTTTAAAGTAATTAACAAGCTTTAGGTTTGGAAACATTAACTTTTTGGAAATGTTTCAGGTTTCTTTTCTGTCTCATGTCCCACTCTCTTCTCTTGACCCTCTCCACTAGTCCCCTAGAGAGGGAGATAGATGGAGGAGAGAGAATGGACACACAAGGGAAGAAATAATAAATTATTATTCATTTTCATGTTCCATCAAAACAGTGGTTTTCTTTTAAAAAAGGTTAAGATTTTTTCACAGTTTTCTAGTATAAAGAGCCTGATTTTAGCATTTATTGTGTCTGGCTGGAATCTTCGTTTGTTACAAGATTTTTTTTTGTCCTTTTTTTATTACGTCAGCTTTATAAATACACTGTTTGTAGCTTTAGCACAATGTTATTAAATAGCCATGTTGTATTGGCTGTTATGAATTTCCGTGTGAAAAGCAAATGAGGCTGGAATATTAAGTCTAATAACATTATTTGTCACTGATCTTGATAAACTCTTCTGATAAAAATTTTAGTCACTTTAATTTATTGAGGACTAAGATAACCAGTTCATTATAAGGAATTACAAAATAAATCAAACCATGTCTGTGTCTCAAAAAGACACCCCAAATGTTTTCTTTTTACCACGTCGTTAATTGTTTGAGTTTCTATCTCTAAGAAGCAAGTTAGTGTTGACTAGCTGACAAGGCAAGAGATTGTAACAGTATTTAATGCTTCTTACTAAAACTATCGGAGATAATTTAATAAAACTTTTTCATAAAAGAATTGCTTGGTCAAAACAGAATTTATAAGTTCTTGTATTCCATTTTCAATATTAAAGATTTTATTCTGCAAAACCAAATGCCACTTCAAAGAAGGCTAGAAGGAGGAGAAGAGGAAGCAAGAGCATAAAAGCTAAAGCTAGCCAGGGAGGTGGTGCACACAAAAGCAGCTGAAGATGCAAGGGGGATGCAGCTCTGGATTTGGACACGTAGCACTGAGCAGGTACTTGCAGCTGCCCACGTGGTGAGCAGGGGCAGCAGCAATCTGCTCCATCCAGTGGGGGCTGGGAAGAGATTCATCTCACCCTGAAGCTGACATCAAGGACTCAGCTCAGATGCCTAAATGTATATGTCTAATACCACAGGGGACAGCCTTGAGTATGAGAATACTCGAGATGTATGTGTCCTGCAGGCAGCTGACTGACCAAGCCATTAAACCCATCAGTTTTAACAGATGACTGTCTTGAGAAGGGATGATATTACTCTAGCTGTTTAGAAAAGTACAGGGAGAGTCAGAATAATAAAACTCTAAGAGCTCTACAGGTAAGCACTGGTAGTGCTGGGCCTAGAGCCCAGCAGTTCTGGAAGAAAGGAAGAGTTCTGCCAACACAGTATAAATTTATGGGGTGATTTCAGCAACCCCGTCTACAACAGTACATCAAAGTGCAGAGGGAGCAACCAGTCTATTCTAACTTTTTCTAAGTATGAATGCTGTTCCCAAGGATGCTTGTTGCTCAGAATTCCTGATTTGTGAAAGTTCTTTGCTCTCACAAATATACAAGATTTGGTGGATGTTTACCAGATTTGAGAATTTAGTAACCAAGTTTTAAAAATCCCAGCTGTCCACATCCCAAGGAACTTGTGAAGATTTGTGCTTTAAGCTCTGCTGAAATTCTATCACCTTTTACTTTAGGAAGGTAAGGAAGTAAGAAAGAGAGAGAAGATGCTATAAAAAATAGTAACAGTGTATGCTATAGTAGACAAGTAAATGCTTCAGTACACTGCCAGCATATTTAGAAACAATAAAACTCACATGCCTTGGAGGGGCATGAACCTTGCTCTCGTCCATGCTTGGTTTCATAGAAGGAGATAGGTGTTCTTGCCACACCATAAAGTATGTTCTGGTACTCCATCAGCAAGATCATGCACAAGTGTAAGGTTGTCTTACAAATTGTTGTCTCCCAAGTTCAAAAAAATGTACCAAATCCTATACAGAAAAGAGGTTGCAAATGGCTTTGCTTTGTTACACTGATGGCAGAATAAGGAAGAAACAGTCTTCATATCATTAAGAATCTGAAAATAAAAAGACACAGGTCAGCGCTGTTTTAAGATTACATCTAGAGGAGGCTGCTGAGGTCATTGATTTTACTTTTAGTTACTAACACATTTGTTTCAACTACAGAAGCTGCTTCTCAGAAGAAATCTGAGAACAAACATTCTTGTTCATTGCTTTCTTTTTTAAAAATAAAACCAGAGAGCCTTGAAGATTAAGCTACTTATCAACACTTCCAGGGATATGTTCTCCTTTTTTGCATGGCCTGTCTAGCTTCGGCCTCAAAATCAATTAAGTAAAAGGTCTTCATCACCTCTGGAACTCCACTCACTCACATCAGTAATTACAGAAGGTCTCCACGAAGCAGTGGTTTCTCAAAGAGTTAATTGAAATGCAGGAACAGCTTAATACTGATTCAGCAGGCTTAGCTCTAAACTTCAAAGGAATTGTGATTTACCATTTGGTTCTTTATTTGTCTATTTAAATTAATCATGTTTCTCAAAGGCAAGGGAAATGAAATGTTGGAGGCCTCAGAGTCACTCCAGCACAAATTTTAAGATACATTGGTCCTGTGAGATACAAATTCTGAATTTATATTTTATTTTTATTTCTTTTATTTTTTTTTTACAAAAAAAATTAACTTCTCTTTCCTGGCAAACATAGGATTTGCCCCTCAGATCTCTGAACTGTACACCACATCCAGGTTTACTAATCTTAAATACATTAATATAAGACAACGCCCCCAGGGCCAGGTTCAAGTTTCACAAAGGTAATACAAAGTTTATCACATCTGTGGTTTACTTACTCTCTAGATGGAGCAGGCTGCCCAGCAATCCCAGCATGATTCATGACTGCAAATAGATACCTGCTACTGCTTTAGACATCCTGATGTTTGGCAGCAATTCATCCAACACACACAAAATGAATCTGTGTGACACCTGCACTGTCCACTTGTATTCTGAGCCCCAGACATGCAAAGACATAAGGCCAGGGAGGGGAATCTCAGAGATGCCACCGAGTTTGTGTCTTCGCATGTTGTCTCAGTTTTCCGTCTGACAGAGTGAATGGCAGGAAGGTGAGACTACACAGAGACCTTATCCTTACCCAGCTTCCCAGCTCTTCCTGACAAGGCAAGCATAATATCAATGCCATGAATTCCTGAGCAGCCTCCTCTGAGATGGACTCTTGCAGAAATGGTAGAAGCTGCTTCATCTAAATAGAGTGTCTCTATGTCTTTCTGGGGTCTTTTACAAAGTGAGTCTCTGTCCTCCAGTAAAGAAAGGGTCCTGAAAGACTTACTTACATGGAAAGCAGAGACATAATTTCCTCGCTTTTTTGTGAATTAGATTTAATTATTTCCTCCAGAAGCCCCCAAGAAGGGCAGTTGTTTAGCTTTCTCACATTTTAGGTATGCAGTCTTCTCATTACAGCTTTCAGGATGAGCAGAAATCTGTAGTTAGATATTTAACTTGGAGCTGCTGTGCACTTAACATTCTTGGGAGTGAGAAGGGTCAGTTGGTAGCACCGCTTCACTAGTCAGTTTTGTCCTTGTGTTTTCTGTAAATACAAGTTTAATTACTAGCTCATGATTATTAATCACTGTCATTGTAGGATAATTCTATTCTGTAAAAAAGCTGCAGGAAAATGGATCCATTACTTACCAGCACTGCAGTCTGAGAGTTTTCACAGCAGTACCTCAATGATTAAGACTGGGATTTTCAAAGTAGCTCCAACCTGCTATTGGATTTAAATGAGACACAAGCACATAAACCCCTTAGGATCCTCTGAAGATTCCATCTGGAAATTCTTTTTCAGTGCTTTTTAATTTTTGCATCTGCTACAGAACCATTACAGCTAAGACCAACTGTTCTTACCTATTTTCTCTGAGATCCATCTTCAACAGACCCATTTTGGACTGGTGATAGTTGTGCGTCGCTGGCAACCTTGTGGAAGCCATAAAGGTGTAGGGATGCACTTGCAG
Organism: Syrrhaptes paradoxus; assembly: GCA_013400615.1. Lineage (NCBI taxonomy): Eukaryota > Metazoa > Chordata > Aves > Pterocliformes > Pteroclidae > Syrrhaptes > Syrrhaptes paradoxus. Next base: position 57,413 of record VZTO01018809.1, read on the forward strand.
GCATGATGTGAAGAGGCAGGGCTGGCAGCTGACTCTGAGCTCTCTGTGTCTGCTGAGGAACCCTTTTGCACTATGCAGTATATGAATATGGATTAAAGCCAGTTGTCTCTCAGGACATCATTTACTGCAAAACTGACTGTAGAAGTGTCACCAGACCACCATCCCTCCTCTCTCTTTACCAGGGTGCACCACTTTACCAAGGTGTAAAATGCAACACAGGAGAATTCAGACTCTGTTGAAAATTGGTGAGGAAAGTCAGGATATTGAGAGGCATGACTTAATGAATGGTAAATTTATTGCATTTATCTGAAGCGTGCAGTAACCTGGCCCTAAGAAACATGGATCTCTGTTTGACAGGCCTGATGGCCACAGCCTCCCTCGTGATTAGTGCTGTAGAGTTGTCTCACTCCAGACATAAGTCCCATCTTTCCTTCCCTTGAGTATCTGGGCTGTTTCAGCCTCACTGTTCCAGGTCTCCAGTTTACAGACAATTTTAGAGATTTCAGAATGAAAACCATGCCACAGATTATTTGCTTAACTGAGCAGGCTATGGCTGTATTTATTGATAGGCATGTACCTGTCTGCTTGAGTGTCTAGATACACCTCCCACCCCATGTATTTGTACCCTTCTCTAAGTAATCTTGTGAAGTGGTTTTCTGCTGATTCTTTTCTGGTTTAAGCACATGACTGCTTTTGTTGTGGTTTAAATGCCACCTCTCACAAGCACTTTAGGACTGAAGTATGTATAAATACAGTTTTATGTGCAGCAAGTCATTGAACATGAGTAATTTTAGGAGGTTCTGAAAAACTCAAAAGGCATGGGTGGGGAGGATACCACCAAACGTGCCTTGGAGTATGAGTCATGCCCCAGGTCCTGACATACGGACCATGCTGCAGCTGCCACTATTTCACATCTCATTCATAGATACCTGTTCATTTGACTCTGAATTGTAATATGTTTCCTGCTTTCTAGTTGCTTTTATTCCCCAGCCCCCACCCCCCAGTATGATTTTAAGAGGAAAGTACGTTTTCTTCTTGTATCTAAACTATAGTATGCCTCTATTTATCTTTACTCTGCAAAATTTTGTTTTCTGTCTCTCATTGCTGGGGGGGAAGAGGAAAAGAAAACTGGCTTCAAAGAGTAGTATGTACAGTTCATTTCATTTTATGAGCTGAACTATTCACCTGCCTAGAGCAGAGCTAAGCCTGGGCAGTGCTGGACCTCCAAAACTGATGAAGCCATTGTGAAGGAAAAGAGTGAACAAAGCAGACAATTCCAAGGACCTCAGTATTCTTCTGGAAGTTAGACACTCCCAGAGATCTTAACCTGTGTATTTGACTTCATAAATTATTCCAGAAGCTCACAGACACTTTCTTGGCTTATTAAGTGTTACCTTTTTTCCTGGTTTATCTTTTCTGAGTCTTTTTGGTCCCACAGGCTTAGATTAGTCTATGGCTCTGTGTCATATAGAAAAAAAATTTATGTATGTAATGAATGGCCATAGCACAGACCCTTCTAGCTGCTGTGTGGTTCTACCCAAATGTACAATTAGGGCAGAGCAGAGGCAGCCCTTGGCTTCTGCAGACAGGACATAGCAATTGCAAGAAATTGTCAGTGTGATTTTTCACAGCACCAATGACCTTTGCTCAAAACCTGAGCAGATGGAGAAGTAACTGCGGTGTGTTTAACCTCGGTGTCATGAACTAGTTGAAGTTACGTGTACTGTAGTTCTATTAGCAAAGATTAACATCAGTGGGATCCCTCCCTTCCTGCATGTGTTCGTGATGGGCAAGTGGACAATTTTGGCTCTATTAACCTGTCAGATAAAATAGTTGTTATATACTGTGGCACATCTGCCTTTACCCTAAACCCTGTTAGATGTGCCTCTGTAAAGATGTGACAGCTAAATTATCCTATTTAGCTGAATATGTAATAGCCTGAGGCAATTGAGAGGGGAGTTCTGTCATAAAATGTATAATTGCTGGAGGCATGTTTGTCTGTGGTTGATGTAATTTCCAGCATCCCAGTTTATACTTCTCTACTTCTCTAAGCATCTACCCTATTCCCAGACCCCAGTATCAGCGCTGGCACCACATCCCTCCTCCTTGCCATGAGATCAGTCATCTCTGCTGTGTTTCCACATGGCAGCAAGGCTGGTCTGAACTGGATTCCCAGTTATTTCTGTACCATCTTTTACTACTGCAACACCTTGAGCTGTAACAGTGCTTACACAGGAAGGAGTAATATTTTAATTTTATCTTTGATACTCCTACTACCATGAGTTTCAGCAGTCGGGGCTGGCTCCCTGGCTGTGTGTGATGTTAGCACTGATGGCAGTCAAAACACTTTGGGTGTTTTCTGGAGTGCTGTGACTAGGAAGTCCACTGCTGGAGCATCTCTTTCTGGTCAAAGGTCCAGGTCAGGATGGAGTGAAGCATTTCCTAAATCAGCCAGAAGTGTTTCTATCTGATCCTGTTTAGAGTGGATGGTGTCTTGGTTTCCAGAACCAATGTCCTCCTGATGCCTGTTGGATATATGGAGCTGGTGCCACAGGTATGTTTCTGCAGTTAATAGAAATTTTCCAGGCTGGGTTAATTCTGGGCATTACTGAAGAGGAACCTGGTGGGAGAGCACCTGCTGGCTACAGAAGAGATAGGTCGTGTATAGTGATACACCTGTAGGAGTGGCAAAAAGCATGTCACTGAAATTCCTCAGGCTGAGAACATGACAAAATCCAGCTTTATTTCTGCTGATTTAGTTCCTTAACTAATGGACACCCATCTTTAGATTAGATTTTTAATTCCAGGCAGTTATAACTGCTTTGTCTTGTCCCAGTAGACATCTCCTGGTATGGCACGCAGACTCTTCACAGGATTAGAGGGAGCTTAGCCTCCTCCTGAGCTTCTCTGTGACTCATGGCAGAGGTTGCAACAAGTGGGTTCCACTGTGCAGGGTAGAGTGTGGCCACCCAGATGTGTGCCCGGGCCACGCTGTCCCTGGCGCTGCTGGGGAGGGAGCAGGGACAGCCTGGGGACACAGCTAGCTGCTCATGAGGGGCTGCAGTGTCTTATAACCCCCTCTCTGAAGCTGTCTGAGTTACTCCTGGAAATGGCAGTTTAACTGTGACACCTACACGTGCCTTCTGGCACAGGGTTGTATCCGGGGGCACCTGTGGCAGATGTCACCCCACTCCATCCTGCTTCTTCCCACAGAGAGGAAAGCTGGTGTGTGGGCTGGAGGGAGCTCTGCTTTACAGCGTGGCAGCTATCTGCCTAACCATTGTGACATAGCCTAAATCTATAAATCCCTTGATCTGTTGAAGCTGTTTTTGATAGGGCAAAATATGTTTATTTTCCTTTCAGAAGAAGCTTAGCTCACTTAAAGCAGCCCATAGAGCTTTTTTATCCCTTTTTCTTGGTATTCAAAGTGTTGTTCCTCCAAGGGATGAAACATCAAAACAGTTTCTGGCTATTACAGTAACTTAGAAGGAAGGGAAAAAAAGAGAGTAAGAGTGAGCGGTCAGCTGGGTGACCCTATCACCTCAGTACCTGTCTGTGTTATGAAGCTAAGGCACAGAGAAGTGGTTTTCTTTTGGTGCCGGGAATAGATCAGGTCTGAGGAGGGAGTCTGCTGGCTCTTGGCTGGCTGCTTTTGGGCTACAAGAAAAAGTCTTTCCTCCTCTTTCCACCTGTCAACACACTTGCCCTCTGCTGTAGGGTCTTTTTGGCATCACTGTGATGAATTTCTTTTTAGGAATGATTTTGGAGGTAGGAGGAGGTCTTTGTTTGTCTCCTGCAGTGCATCCAAGGCTCCTTCCTACAGCCCTGTGCAGCAGGGACCCCCCGGGAGCTGCTCCTCTCTTGACATCTAAAAGATACTAAACACACTGGACTGACAAGGACTAAATTAAAGCATTTTTCAGCTCCAATTGAGTTATTGAAAGATGTTTTCTAGCTGTAACTGTCTCGGGTTCTGCGTGTGTCACATTTGAATACACTCTTTTGTAGTGTTAATAGATACACTTTGGAGATAGCTGCTCACAACAAATTAATGAGACATTTCCAGACAGAATTCTTACCAGCTAATTAAATTACCTGCCTAGCTAACTAGCATTAATCATTCCTTTCCCAATATATCTATGTCAACAGACAGATTTTTTGTGATGTTTGAGATGACTGATGAATGCCTTTGAATTTCTGTTGTTTGGTGATTCTGACACTTAATACAGGAAAAAAGCTAAAATTATTAGAAATCATTCTTGATTACTGCTTAAACAGGTTTCATAATACTTTCCCAGTTTCTCTAACCATACATCACATAAAGGCAGTAGCCTGCTCTCCCATTAAAAAAACCCAAACAACGTATTGTAAAGTCTTACTTCAGACACTTAATAGTCAAGGATGAGAGCAGCTGCAGCTGTCACAGGTATAAGTTTTGGAGACTTTAACAGGTCTTTTGATGGAGGACCATAATTCTCCAAAAGATTTTAACAATGACTGGGAAAGAAAAAAGTATGTTTTATAGGTATGGTTTAGATCTAAACAGCAGAGGGCCTAAACAATACTTTTCCTCTAAAAAATGGTTTTGATATTTTTTGTTCTGATCCACTCACTGCTTTCAGAGGTGCCCACACTCCCAGTAGAGGAAGAGATTTTAAGATTCTCTATCAAGAGAAATGCTAGAATAGGAGTGAAGAAAAATGAGTTCTTTCTCCAGCTCTCTTTCCGATCCAGCTGCTAGAACCACTTTGTGCTCAGTTTTCTCTCGCTGCCTCTTCCCTGTGTTATCAGTTGTAAGCTTCATCCACTGCAAATGCTTTTTTACTCCCTATAAGCAGTGAGATACCAATAAGAATGCAGCAAAATAAGATTATCTTGGTTTACTGCATTGAGCCAAGCTGTAAAATTCAAATCAATTTCAACAAACTGAAATTTTAAAAATTATGTTCTGCAGGATGAATATACCTATTTCTGGATGAATAAAGCTTAATTCAATCTCAAACAAATGATTTCATTTTCAAGTATTTTATAAAAGTGCCTGGAAATTTATTTATTTATTTTTTTTTAAAAAGAGGCTACTTCAAATAATCAGGATAAGGAGATATTTGAGGTGTCTCCTTTCAGCCTGGATTCTCATGATTCCAAAGGATGCAGAAAGCCAAGTTCAAACTCCTTCTCTGCTTTCTTTCAGGTAAGGACTAATTCTGTGTCTCATAACCAATACTCTAATGAGCAACAATAAGATATTCAGCACAGGTGGGTTGTTTCAGCTCTTTTAATTAAGTGCTTCCAGTTTGTATGAAAATATTTAGATTGCAGTAAGAGAAAAGTAAGAGTCACAGTGATCAGCAGCCCAATAATTATGGAACACTACAGATAGATGGAAGAGCTGGATTAAAAAATGTGACTGGTACTTTTTAATTAAAATTTGATTTTTTTTCTTACTTGTGGGATCAAATTTTAAATTGTAGGGTGTGATGTTTGTTTCCTGAGATAGGGCAATGTGTAGGAGAATTCCATGAGTAATTCCTGTCGATGGGAAAAGACTAGGCAAGTGAGAGTTACCAAAGTCTTTACAAGGTTTATTTTTTAAGTAACTTTTCATGTTCACAAACAATCCATAGGGGAGGCATTTATTATATTTTCTCAGTTTACATTTCTTGTAGACCTAAAGATTCACATCTAAAAGTTTTCTTTCTGCAGCTGTAATGACACTGGGAGATTGAGCACTGGATACAGCTGATGAAATTGTATTTGCTTCAGCAAATGTAGGAAATTTGTATCTTGGAGAATCAGGAGCAAGGCTGATCTGGTTTTGGTCCTATGTAGTATCGCCGGGTTAAAGAACCAAAATTCAGACAAGTATCACTCCTGGAACTTGAAGGCATAGTCCTCCTCCTCACAAAGTCTGTCCTGCTGCCTCTTGCATACTGTGGGTAAATATCAGTGTTATAACAGGTAGAGAGGAAATTCAGCCAAGGATGATAGAATGATTAAATTATTGATTTCCTCTTCATCTGAAATGTGCCATCAATCTCAAAAATTTCTTCAGTTGCAAGGTTTCCTGCATTTCCATTTTCCAGAAAGCTCCTGCGTAGGCAGGATCAAAGACTGTGCATTCACATAAATGATTTCCTTTACAGAACATTGTTTCTAACACGTTCCTGTCCCAGAACATTCAGAGCCATAGTTAAATTACTTTACTTTTGCTGCTGGTGTTTTCCTTTTAAAGACTCACACAAAGTGTCTCTCCCAGGCTTGTGAACTCTCATCCTGTTTCTGAATATATTTCTGTGGCTTTCAGAAATCAGTGTATAGCATGCAGGGTTCACGATGAAGTTCTTTAAAAGTACACAAAATTCAAAAAGATTATGCAATCTGTGGGTGCAAATCAGACAGACTCAAATAAACATCATGGACAAAAAACTCATCAGTCAACTCACTGTCCTGAAAAACTTCAGCATGCACGTGAGGAAAGAGGATTTCAGGTAACCCCAAACTGGTGCAGACACAAGAGCTGGTAAGGGCTTGGGGGGAGTGTCCATCAGCTTGCCCACGGTGACCCCAGCAAGGAAACCCTTTAGCTTGCTTCCTGCTGATCTAGTCAGGGTTAAGAGCCATTCAACAAGATGTTTTGTTTGATGGCAGGTGTTTCCTTCAAGAGAAACAATGTTTATTCTTTCTTCAGTAGACCAAGTAGAAAACCCGGTGCTAACCTGATATCCATCTGCATGTCCACAGTGTCACCAGCAGGACAACGGTGGCACAGCCTGCCAATGTCCCGGCAGTCATAGGGCAGCCCATCATGCAGCATCTGAACCTGCCTGCTGGGTGGCTGGGATTATCAAGGCTATGCTACAAGGGACCCCTTGGACATGTAAAATGACATGTCACATGTAGGAGTCAGGCTAATGGAGGGCACCTTATCCAATTCATTTGTCTTCTGGCTCACACAAAGAAGTCAAGGAAATTCTGTTTCATTAAATGAGCTGTTTCCAGTACCTACACATGTACTGCTTAAATTAGGTCCTGCTCTATTGCGGTGCAGGGCACGCAGTTTTGGTCCCTTTGCACCAGTGGTTGAGCAGAGATAGCAGGCAAGAAGAGGAAACTTGCAGCTCCCACTCCTGTGCAGCTGGTGGGGTAGTGATGGCCTTGCACTAGGCAGCCCCTTGTCTCTGAGACACACTTGGAAATAAATGGCTTGTGCAGCAAACAGACCATTTTTTTCCTGTGGCAATCCCCTGCTTTAGAGTTCTTGGTCTGTGAATGGCCACAAGAATAAGAAGAGATACTTTTCTTCAATTTCCTTAAAATTTCTTTTGAAAAAATAACATTTTTTTTAAAGGAATGACAATAGATGACCAATATAGAATTTGTAGCTCAGATATCTGAGCAAATAATGGAACTTTCGGAATTCACAAATATGTCTACTGATAGACTTGGAGATACTTTAGTATAATGAATAATGAATAGGGCTTACTTCTGCCGGAAGGCTGGCAATATTTTCCTTTTCCTTGTACAACTTTACAAAGCATTTTTATACCCTTTGTCTAGCCATATGTTTTACATCAATACTATATGTTTTGTAATGGATGACAACACGTGATTATAATTGCATATAAAAATACTATTCTGATTGTTTAGCTAGTTGACTCCCTATGATTTCTTTTTCAGTGTAATCATCTGAACTGTAATTATTTGGGAGGATCTGATAGATCATATAATTTTAGTTCTGCATAAGCAGCAGGTTTCTGCACACAGTGGGGTATTCAAAGGCCAATGACAGCTAATCTATGTATTGCAGGGAGCTGTGCATAATAATGCTTGTCGGTTTTAGTAAACTTTAATTGAGTCTGTCTGAGCCCCCTAAGTTTTCAGCATAAATTGAGGTTACTGATTTCAGCCTATTGTCTTAGAAAAAAAGTTTGCAACTAACCAGTGGATTTTCTCTTCTCCCTCTTCAGGGAAAAGTAAATTACTGACAAATCTTTCAGTGGTCTTCTGAAGCAATAAGACACTGAATTTATCGTATTTCAAAATAATAAGCCTGCTTACAAAAATTAAAACTTGTAACATTTTGCAGAAAGTGGGCTTTCTGTAAGAAAATGGATGCAAAGAGGAATCTGTTGGGTGTGCTGTCTGCATGTAGTTTGTTTGGTTCCCTGCCCAGGAAGACTGAAGTGGCCCTGGCAATTTGCCTGCCTGGCTTGCTCCTGAATGCAGTATGGTTAGGCAACACTGCTCTCAGAAATATTTGGGTTGATTACATTGTTTTTCAGCTAGGAGGTGCAATGTGGAGTATCAGACCCCATCTGCACTGATGGGGTCTGATACTCCACGGTTGGCTTTGTTTCACAACATCTTCCCCTTTTCTGTTTGTTCCTAGAATATTTACGGAGCAAAATCATGCTGCACTCAGACTTTTTTTTTTTTTTTTTTTTTTTTTTTTTTTAAGATTAATAAGGAATTGCCTTTAAGCTTACTCTTACAAGACAGATTCTGGTCTCCCTAGCAGCAATTCACTGCACCTTTCCCAATATTAATGATTTTTTGTCTCAAATTAATCTGACCCAAATGTTACACAATATTCCAAAAAGGGTTTTCTTAGTGCCTTGGACACTGTCATCAGTGCTTCCTTGTCTTCGTTGAAAACATCTTGCCTGATCCATTCTGGGTTCACATTTTCCTTTTACATGGCCTTTTTTCTTACCTCAGAAGCATTTCCTTAATAGTGCTGCCGTGAGACATCCGTTCTATTTGTTTGTTATTTAATTTCCTTTTGTATGATTTCTGTTTGACTAATGACTATGCTTTTCAAGCACTTGACTGAAATAGAATGAGACCTTAAGTATCACACACTATTCACCATAAAAAAAACCCTCCGCCAGACACAGAAACCTAGATTCCCCTATTAATGAAAGGAAGATTATTTTTAGCTGAGTTTAACGAGGGTGGGGTGAAGTGTAATTAAATTGCTGTAATATTCTAAGGAATTATGGTGGGGTTTAATGTATTATTTGTAGTGTCTACTCGGACTACTTAGACCTCTTAATTAAGCTGTGGTTCAAAAGACCGCAGGAGCATGATTTGAAAGGCCATGCTCTGTGAAGGCAATGAAAACAAATAAGCACTCGTGAGGAGCTAAGGGAGGTGTGCCGGTGCCTTGAGTGGCCGAAACTCAAATCCCCTCGCAGGGGCTCACCAGGAACAGCACTGGCTCCAGCTTGGTTCCGAGTTCATCCTTTGTGAAAACCAAAGAACGGTTTTCCAGCCTGAGGTGCACAAGGGTTTATGAGGCAGATGTGGATGCAAATATAATACAAAATAATTTGAATATTAGAGATTTTCAGTTGTTCCTATACCTTGCTTCCATTAATTCCCTGGCTTCTGTGAGATATTTCTAACTGCTGTTGTCCTGTCCACTTGGACTGATGTCTCTTTCATACTGGCTGAAAGTGGCTTATATATTAATATACAAGTACAAAACCTGGATTATTTTTTAATAAAGCATTGCTGAGTACGTTCCCTAAAGACTTGTGGGATGTGATAGTGGTGGTGAAAGGCAAACAAAACAGTTAAGACGAAATATTTAGTAAATCTCTGTAACTTCTTATTTTCACTTAACTTTGAAAGTGACCTGGTGGGAAAAAAGAATATCCAATGACTAATTATTTCTCCCATTAATAACCTGTTGTTTGCACACCTCAGAAGATTTGTTCACTTTGTCCTTTTTAGTGTGTTTTTGCCAAGGAATGTGTTGTCTTTGGCTTACTTCCTAGCAATAAAAGGTAACATATTTTTTTCACCCTGCTCTCAGTAAGGTCAGTCTCTCTGTTTGCCTGACACAGGTTATGAGTCCTACTACAACCCTTTTGATCATAACACCAGGATTATTGACAAGCTGTCATACCTGGGCTATCACTAGTGCTTTTCTGAGCTCCAGTATTGACTATATGCCCTAACAACAAAGAAGCAGCATCATAATAATTTCAATTCCCAAACCAACAGGTTGCAGGTCCCAACCTGAGACAGACTGCCAGACTGAGCAGAATGGCAGAAATAGCTATCTTACAAATGCAGTACAGTAATAATGTTTGTGAACAATTACGTTTCAACATGGAATTTTAGAAGAATACAGTCCATTAAGGTTTTTGAAATATGGCACCGAACAGTTTCAGTTTCCATTGCAGACTTTTTGAAATAAATGGTCTTAATAACTCTTACTCCTCTTCTGCTCTGCAGAAAAAACAACATTCATCTCAGTTTTGTGACATATATACTCAATATTGAAAAAAGTTGTCACAAATCAACACAATGCTCTTGTTCTCTTGTATCTACTAATATCTGCTAACATTCATCAATAATAAGAAAATTTTAACTAGCAGTTTAATGAAAGGATGGAGCCTAGATGGATGAAAAATGTAAACATCCTGGAAAGTAGAGTCCTTAGATACTGGATGCATTCAAAGATTGATGGCTCAGGACCGTTTCCAGCCTCAATAGTAGTTTCCAGGCTCTGTCTGGGACTGGGTAATGTTTGAATTATCTCTCTCTTGACTACCTCCTTGCCCAGATTACAGGGAGAATGAGTGACGACCTATGTCATGTTCCCTTCTCTTATCTTTGCAAAAAGTCTATCAAAAACCTCACGCTGTGCCTATTTCCCCAACCTTTTCTGTAAATATACAGGAGGAAGAAATCTGTCCATTCTTGTACTGGAAAGATGCAATTGAAAATGTCGGTAGCTGGGTGCTATGAAAGACTCAAGCAGGTAGTTAAGCTGGTATCCAGGCCTGAGTTTAGGTAATGCCAGCTGTCCCATAAAGAAATTACCATGGATGGCTATAAATTGAGTGCTTGACACTGATACTCAGGCCGTCCAGAGCTATAATCTTTATTAATTGCTCAGCTCATCTTTAATCTCTACTTTTAAAACCAAAAATACCATATTTTGTAATGTTATTGTGGTGCAAACTTAAGACTGACAAAAGTGATTTATATCACTATTTTAGGGCCAATGCTTTGCATTTCCTCTCAAAGTACCAAAGTACTTTCCAGACAACTAAGCTGAACAAAGTAGACCATTCACTGCCTTCTTATGGCTTTGTTAAGAACACTGCTAGGTGCAGTGGATTTTGACTGACTGTTTCAGAAGCACATCAGCCACATGGTCTCCAGTACTACAATAAAGTCATTTTGCTGGTTCATAAAATTCCTTGGAGATTTCCTAGGGAATCAAGCATCCTTTGCCAGTGGCTTTCCAGCTGTGTGCCTGGCTGGCTACCATTTATCTATCCTCACACAGCCAACACAAAACAGCAGGAACAATGCCTTGCACGGCGTGGGAATGACCATTGGGTAAAGATTGAAGGTAATGGAGTGTCTCTAAGAAAGGGAAAAATTGGACTGCACCTGTGGCCGTGTATGCCCTGCCCCACTGGGGAGCACAGGAGAGAATAATGAAGCAGCTGCACCAGAAAAGAGACTCTCCTCTACTCTTTTTGTGATGCTTCATGCAGCAAAGAGGAGTTTGAGCCACAGATCCTGAAAGAGGAGAATTTACAGAGATATGGGTAAAGGCTTTGAGGGAGGTGTCCACTATGACTGTTGATGCAAAAAGTGTGATTAGAGACGAAGCAACACAGCAGAGTGTATCACAGTTCCTGCACCTCCAGGGACAGCAGGGACGAGATCGTTGCGGGCATTATTTTCATTCCTGCTTATATGTTGCTGGTTATCATTTAAATGAGGTTTGAAGAAGAACAATCCAAAGTGCAGTGCAATAACTCAAACCCTGGTTTAAGTTCTCTGAAATGGGGCATATGCATCTTTCAAATACGCAAGACAAGCAGCTTGATAAAGACTGCGCTCTGAAGTCACACAGCTCAGGCTCTGCGTAGGTTCCTGGCTTTACAAAAGCTTTAATGAAACTATGGGAAGGACCTACAGCCTTTCTGCTTCCATATGAGCTGGGAGTGGCTCGATTTACAAAAGCATTTTGTCAGCTTCAGAGGTTCAAACAACTTTTACCAAAATAATGATTTTTGAGCGGACTTAATCTGTTATTGTCCCTTCATTCAAAAGCAAAGATAGCATTAGAGAAGGTTACTTCTGAAAAATTATGGTTTTCTCAAAATCTCTTAAATTCAATTTTATTCAGTATTATAGCTTTGACATGAAAAAAAAAGAAAATGGGGAAGCTCAAAGCAGTTTTTAGGCTTGATTATATATGTTGCTAAAGTGCAGGACAAACCGGCATCAGTAAACATTTCTGAGTTTGTGTGTATGAAGGTAGCCAGGTGCTATGTGAAAGGAGTTAAACTAACAATATTTGCAAACTGAAATCCTCTCTATGTCCACAGAAAATTATATCCAGGTCTCTCCTCATCTCTTTCCAAATCAGTTTGAACTTTAACCTGGTGGGCTGAGTATTTGGGGGGAGAGGCTAATTCTTCAGTCTGCGTGCTGAGGCTGTCATTAGCAGTTTCCCGGTGATTTTGGCCTGACCACCTGTAGCAGGGAGAATCGGACCATTATCTGGGTGCAGCTGGATGGTGGTACAAACAGCACAAGTGACCTGGAGGTGAAAGATCTGATGGTTCTTCCCTAGTCCCACCATTTCCCCAAGCATGGGTTGCTGATGGTAGACAGATTTTTAAATGAAAATTACCTTTTGGCAGATTTTCTTTATTCCTTCGTTAGATCTGACTGCCCTGTGTAATATATATTTGAGCCTGAGTTGCATAAGTGGGATCTGTTAGTTTGCACAGTAACTGTTGTAACCTGGAGGCAATAATATGAGTTTAACAGATAAGAACAACTTACTCAGCATTCCTCAAAGGCTGGAGAGGAGGAACAGGCAGCTGACCCCGAAATGCTTTAAAAATACTCCTCCTAGCAGTAATACACTAAAGTAAACATTGAGGAGAAAATGCTGTGAAATGGTTTTGTCAAGGACTAATGTCATAACAGAGCAGCTCAAGTTAGGGCTAATTAAATTGTTTTAGCTACTAGAGAGATGGGATTTCCCAGCTGTGTGCAAGCCGCGATAACAAACTTTCCTTAGGGTGCAGATTCTTTCCTGATTGTTCAGCTTTACACAGCTCAAATGTTATCCTTGCCCATGACAGCCTCATCAGATACTCAGCTTCAGAAATGCTTTCCTGGCTGCAATAGCCATGGAAGAAGGCAAGTGGGGTGAAGTGGATAAAGAATCCCGTGTCCTTGACAGCAGTGGGGTTGTGGGGGGTGAGCTGGGGAGGAGATGTTCCTGGCAGCATTATTTCTGTGAGCTGCCCTATCTTCTTTGGGCTTTCCTCAGATGTATTAAGCTTGAATCTGAGATCCAGGCTTTTTGTGTGTCCTCATATAATTAGTTCGTATTCATATATTCAGCACTTTGAACTTCAATATTTTCAGGAGTAGCTAAAAAAATTGGATTCCTTTTTTAAGGTGCTTGGCTGGTGACTTTCATCCAATGATGAAAATGTTGCTACAGTATCACTGCTCTTTGGAGATCACTCCCTAGAAGTAAAAAGAAAAAAAAATATTTATTAGAGGCTCACTCTGCCTCCTAACCAATTTTTTGTGGAGCAATGAAGTGAACAGAATCTGGACAACTGTTGTCTGTAGAAGAGTTACATATACACATGTACATAAATGTAGGATCTAGTTTCTGCTTTTAGTCACTAAGCAATTACACCTGATGAGTAAGGGCAGAGCAGAGGGTTGGCTGTGCTTTCTAAATGATACAGAGAGTGACAAGGCTTCATTCATCACGGTAACTGAGAGTTGCACTGTCTGTGCTTTAGTTGATAAGGTGTCCAAGACAGGCAGCTGTAGCTTTACTCACTTGCCGACCCAGTCACAGAAAAGGCAATTCAACTCTGAAATATGACTGACAGTGATGCTGGAGTGAATATGTGCTTGTGATCAAGAGCAACCTGGTACTTTATACTTACATTCCCCAAAGAAATGCTGCTGCCATGATAATTTTAAATGAGGCTTGTTGGAGATATCAAGAGGGACAGAGCTGGAAGCATCAAGGCACCATGGTACTTACTGCCGAGTCACTGATCTAGCCTTCCCCACTATATAATTTTCTATTAAATAGACTAGTGACCTATACTATTTATGAAGTGCAGAGAAGTTTTTAATCATTTTTTTCCAGTTACAATGAAAAAAAATAAAATTAATAGCATAGGTAAATGTCATCAAAGAGCTGAGCAAAGAATTTACAGCAAATGTGTTATTACAGCTTAGTTTCTCTTGCTGCTTTTGGAACTATGCAAGAGTAAACTATTAGTCACCATATATTGTATTCCCCTTTGTGTTTAATCCACAAACAATATTTAACTCTTACAGACTGTGGCTGTGCAGGCTGGGTCCCAGCCTGGAATCACTGAAGGTGCTAGTTAAGGAAGATGTTCCTGTTTCAGACTTTGGTGTGTTGTGCTCAACACAGAAGTATCCTGAATATTTACATCAACTCATTGCTGAGCACAGACTCTTTGAGCCAAGATCCTGCAAAAATATCTTAGAAGTTCATCAAAGTTTTTGCAAAAGCTTAGAAAGCTCTGATAGTACAAGCTAAAGTTTGTATTCAGAAGAATGGGCATAATTTTCAATTTGTGTTGCTCAGGAAATAGTTTAATCTGAGAGGGCCACTAATTTATTGGAATTAGAAATGTGTACAAAGTTCTGTATGGGAACAATTGCATTGACGCAAATATGCTGGATACTAACAATATGTATGTGTAAATGTGAAGAGAGGTCTTCAATGATTTTTACATTTTTAATTATGGTAATTTATTTGGATTGGGCCAGTTTAGCTGAGGCATCCCCACAAGAAGCAAAACATCCCTGGCATCTTCAGAGCCTAAAGTAGGAAACTGCTCTCTGGAAGTGCCTCATTCCCCAGACTGTACAGGGAGCTTCACTAAAGCACCTGAATATCCTAGCCTGGGCTGCTTATTTTACTATTTGAACAAATAACCTAGCTGGGCATGAAGGCACTTCTGGTATAGGTGTCTTTGTGTATAAGACCAGAGTCAGATTCCCCCAGTTGTTCTCTGAGGGATGAAACTTGCTGTGACTAGGAAGATCCCAGCTGAAGTGAATGAAGCCTTAGTGATGGTTTTATTAGAGGACTTTTATAGACAATGTGGTTGTTAATTTTTCTGATTTTGTTTATTGGCCCATTCTGGTGTATGTCCTTCCTCAGGTGGCATTCAGCAAGAAAAGCCAACCTCGTGAGTATATTTTACTACCTTTCCTCCCCATTCCTTGACATGTGAGTTTGCCACCCATCTCCCATTTCTGTCCCTGCTTCAAAAGCAAGGACCTTGCTCTGCAGTGCTGTCGGGAGCCCAGGTGTCTCAATTGAAGCTTCAGTATCTGGCTAGCTAAACAGAGCTTCGCAGACAGATTATTCAACTGATTATGAAGTGATAAACATTTCCCAGACATTCAGGAAAAGCAGATGCTTGCCCTGAGAAATTTCCAGCCCAACAGCAAGTGCGTAGACAGACTTAGAAGAAGGCTGAAGAACAAATGGAGAACTCATCAGACACTTATCTATGATCCAGGTGTGAATATTTCAGTTCAGCTATGAAGAGGATGGGGAACCTTCTGAATGATACGAGAGATTAAATCCCTAGAACAAGGCATAGACACTTTATCCATGAAAAAAGTGAGGAAAAACATTCCATGGCTAAGGGAGAAGAAAAAGGGACAGAATTTGAAGGTGAGGGAGCAGCAGAGAGGTTGGAACTGTGTGCAGGAAGATGAGACTCTGTGCGGATGTGAGGAAAGGAAACCATTGCTTTGAATCAGCAAGTCCCCAGACAAGGACGATAGCTTTTAATTTTGGGACCTGAGTTTTCTTTAGTCATCAATTAAGCCATCCTTTCCCTAGTGGGTGGAAGTGTTTTAAGAGTCTAGCTTGTCCCTGAGAACTGCTTAGAAAGCTGGAAGGGTGCAATGGATACCTCTCTTGTGCAAGAGCACTTCTGCCCCTTCCCTGCAGAGAGGGGAGCCACTTGTCAGATTTCCACAGGAAAAGGAAACAGACCCAGACGTCTTCCTTAGAGATGAATTAGAAGCTGAGACAACAGAGCAGCAACTGTGGAAAAACCAGATCCCTTCCCTCTTGCCTTCTTTTTGTATAAATGCATTAACATGGTAGCTGAAAGGCAATACAGACCAGCTCATGAGTAAGCAATGGCTTTAGTTGCTTTTATTTCATCAGCTGAGTCCACCAAGGAAAACAAGTGGCAATTATTCTGCATTCTTAAACTACTGGTGAGTAAAACAATCACAGTGAAATTCTTGAATAAACAAAAGAGTAAGTTTCCCTTCCACTTCTGATGCTTAACTGCATGCAGCTGTTCACAGGTATTTCACATCATCAGAGCTGCAGAGTTCACACAGAATCACAGAATGTTAGGGATTGGAAGGGACCTCGAAAGATCATCTAGTCCAATCCCCCTGCCAGAGCAGGAACACCTAGATCAGATCGCACAGGAACGCATCCAGGCGGGCTTTGAATGTCTCCAGAGAAGGAGACTCCACAACCTCTCTGGGCAGCCTGTTCCAGTGCTCTGTCACCCTCACTGTAAAGAC
>VZTO01018809.1:74062-85155 GCA_013400615.1 Syrrhaptes paradoxus
ACACAATATTCCAGATGCGGTCTCACCAGGGCAGAGTAGAGGGGGAGGAGAACCTCTCTTGACCTACTGACCACCCCCCTTCTGATACACCCCAGGATGCCATTGGCCTTCTTGGCCACGAGGGCACAGTGCTGGCTCATGGTCATCCTGCTGTCCACCAGGACCCCCAGGTCCCTCTCCCCTACACTACTCTCCAACAGGTATACATAGATAAACAACTGGAGATATCCCCATCTGAAAAAAAGCAGGGTGAAAACAAAAAATGCTGTGGAAATGTAGAATTCACTTTAATTGCTGAGAGATACTAATGCCTTCATAAGAACTGCAAGCACAGCAAAACTGATGAGAAAAGTATTCATGTTTCTGCAGTACTTACCACTTCAGAAGCTAATACGGAGTTTTTGAGATATTAAACACTGAAGGCACTTCAGGTTCCTTTGAGGAGCTTCAAAAGTCAAACCATTTCCCACCTGCACTGCAGAAAGCTTCTCATCATTTTGGTCATCCTCCAAGCCAGCTCACTGCCCAGCAGTGATGTCTGCAGGACCCAGGGAACAGTTTTGTCTGCAAATAGCCAGTACTCATGGTTGGATCATGACTTGGGTCTTGGCAGTGACCTGGTTAAGGGCTGGAAGACGCTACCAGCTGCTCCACTGCTTGCTGTAGTTATCTTCTGATCAGCTCCAGCTGTAGGTTGAAAGGTCTTGCAGGGTGATACTGGGGTGAGGAGGGTGGAAGCAGAGCTGCTCTTGAATGGCAGTCTCAATGCCTGGAGTGAAATTTGTAAGAAAGTGTAGACAAAACCAGAGACGTAGCAGGATGTGATAAAAATTGCTGGTGAAACTCAGAGTCTTGGTCTCCTTGAAGATTCAGGATAAGACTGGGGGCCTTTGCCCCATATTTTTATCTCACAGACTTTGCACCAGCTCCTAGAATAAGGCAGGGAAAGTCCACAGGCTGTAAGGAGGAGCAGAAAGCTGTGCATTTCAGCGCTGCTCAGCAGGGAGAATTTTCCCAGATCCAATCTGGATTCCTTTTTGCCTCCAGAGTGGGACAAAGAGGAAGTGATAGGGGTGACATTTTTACCTGTTAAATTTAAAGGACTTCCAAAACTGTGAAGACCTCCTAGCAAAAGGACCAATGAAGTGTCTTGGTCCTTCATGAGGTGCGCACAGCATCATACATGTGCTGTGCATGCTTTTGGCTGCAGAAGAAATGCGCAGTGTGCTGGGAAAATTAATTGCATCCTTGAATACTACAGCTAGAATTTATGATTTTTTTTTTCTTCTCTTTTCCTAGCAAACCCATTTATGCATCACAGAGATGGAAATTTCTTCTAAGATGAACAGGTAAACATCTCCCCCTTTCCCACAGTCAGACCTAGTGAGATAATTTGGGGTTAGAATGGGATAAGCCTTTTAATAGGCTTAAGGCATTTCATGCAGAACATCCATGACTCATTAGCTCATTGCTCTTCACTGATGTACGGAACCTTTCTCTTCATATGAGATTGTTCTTATCTGTCTTGATGTACAAGATCTTTCTCTTCATGTATTTCTTAGCTGTCTGTTATGTTGACAGCTAAGCACTGACTTTTCAGTGCTCATGCCTTATGTAACAGACAGCTTGTAACAGTCACACAGATAAGTAGGGAATGACTTTATAATGTTGCTGGTACTTTGCACCATGCAGGAATTTTTTTTCTTCACTGTAAGTAGATAAAAGGCAGCAGAGGTATAACCTCCAGTGAAATCAGCCCTGCTTTGGACAACTTCACCACAATACTTTGGCACAAGAGAAAGAAATTTGCTTTAATTCTCACAGAAACAAGCCGACAAATCATAACCATAGCCAACAAAACTCCAGCTGTTCTGCCTCTGTGCTATTCTGAGTTTCTGAGAAATGCACATTTCACCTGCAAAATGTGTTGAGTTAATCTTCCAGTCTATGCCACATTAGCAGAGCCTCATATGAAATATGATGTCTGTATGGGTCGCTGTATTTCCAGAAATGTTTAAGAACACATGAGAAGGTTCACATGAGACCAGCAACAGTTGCAAGAGAAAACACTGAGGTACTGAAAGAGCTTTTAAAATAAAAGAAGATGGAGAAATGAAAAGATAATACACTTCAAATACACACAGACATGCTGCGTAATGAAAGGTAATGATGGACTCTTCCAGCTATAAAGAAAAATGTGTGGAAAGAAAAATTATTTGTAGGCTAATAAACAAAACCAATGCTTCTGGTTTGGGAAGTCCCAGGCCGTATTAAGGTG
Source organism: Syrrhaptes paradoxus (assembly GCA_013400615.1). Taxonomy (NCBI): domain Eukaryota; kingdom Metazoa; phylum Chordata; class Aves; order Pterocliformes; family Pteroclidae; genus Syrrhaptes; species Syrrhaptes paradoxus. The sequence goes on from VZTO01018809.1 coordinate 76,341, forward strand.
AAGGGACATTTTGGAGATCTACCTCTGCGCTTGACTGGCTCGTTTTCCCACACCTAAATATTTATGCTTGACCCTACATGAGCAGAAGTTAGATGAACATTTTATCTGACCTTGAATGATTCCTATTTTATCATTTGTTGCCAGTCTGAAATAATACTTTGCGATAACAAATGTACCTAAAAAACTCATTGATTCATCTGCCACTGAGGCAGTCGAGAAATCACTCTGCTATAATGAGTAGTTTGTGATCACAAGATCTATTTTCCCTCCACTCCAGGGACCATGGGGAGAGCTGTACATTTTTGTTTTCCTTTTTGTGGCTTGCCTGGCCTTCTAGATGTATCACATCTGTTCACCAGATCTCAGAGACCTTCAGGGCTGTTTGCTGGTACACAGCTTTCCAGGTACAGGCCTGTATTCTGGAATGGAGAATTTCTTTTTTCATCTGTCTGGACACCACAGTTTGACTAGAAGGTACAATTTGATGTTCTTGGGTACTCATTTCATCAGCCTTTCTGGCACACTTCAGAATGAGTTGGAGCTTCTCTCTGTATGACCAAACAGCCTGAAGGAAAATTATTATGAATATTTGTAAATATTTTCCTTACATGTTTCCTTACATGATTCTCTCCAGACCTTTTAAGAAAAGGGACATGAAAATTTGTTGTCCAATGGTCTCAGTGTTCTCACATCTTTTATTTTTCTGCAAGAGCTACAATTTTATGTTTTTATTCACTTTTCTTTCCTTTAATGCTACAATTCTTTCCTGGATAAGTTGTCAGTAATTGCAGTCCCTTTCTTGCAGCACATGTCTAAAATAATAGTGCTGCTCTCTCGGACCGTGGGCTGACAGCACTTTGGAGCAGGTTGTAGTGCTTTTTAGAAATGCCCTCCAGTGATTTATAGTAATGTTCTACTTGAATGGCTTACTGCTCCTGAAAGAGCTGGTTGAACTTTTCATGCAAAAGCATCACTGCAAGACATTTCTTTCAATTTAGGTCTACCTTTATTCTATCCATGTTAGAGTCACTAAGACAAAAACTAGAGGCTGTCCTTTTCATAGGAAGGTGCCTCATCTCTTGCCCTTGTGTCACCATTTTTATCTTTATTTTTTCATTCACATCATAAGTATTTTAGAATAGCTCACTAGTTCTTTGACAAATGGGATAAACATCTAATGTTGAAGAAACCATGGTGGTTTGATTATTTGGTCAATCAATGCCTCAGAGTTTCCAAATATCTGCAATTTGTGGGAGATATTTTGAGGTTTTGAGATTTGTTACAGTGTTTCTGAACTGACTTATTATCTTTACTTAGGTTTTCTAAGGATTATGACTTTCCAGGGCCCATATCCCAATATTTCCACAAATAATCAAAATTTCATGTTTATCCAGTTCTAGACATACTCACCATAGTCTTTCTAGCTGTGCAGAGGACCTGTGATCCTGGTCTGACTTTCCTGTCTCCCATCTTGGCTCTGGGTTGCCATTGGCTCTTCTGCTGATCCATTCAAGTCCTCCCTTGCTGACTGTGTGACCCTTCTTCCAGTGGCCCAGCACCATCGCTGGCCATGTCGCCTGGCTGCTCTGCCCGTGCTGCAAGGATGTAACTGCCTCCCCAGCCATAAAACCTGTCAGTATCCTTTTCCAGATGAAGCACTGGGAAATATTTTTGCCTTTCTTAAACTGGCAACAGTAATTACATTTTATTTTTCATTTTATTTATCTCCTATCTTTTTATTTCTGCATTTGCTTTTGTAACAATTCAATACTTTTTTCTAACCATTTCCAATTACTTACAATTATTTGATGGTCTACTTCTGCACCTGACTCATATTCTCTACATTTGATTCTGAGATTATTTATTTACTTTGCATATAGCTCTTGGTTGACTTGCTATGGGCTGTCAGAGCATTCTTATTTGAGCTCCTTCATGACCAGAATTAATCTGTCACAACATTGGTTCACATTTTAAGATTTGACTATTAGTCAGCCATTTTGCGCAGTTTGGCAATACACTTATTTTGTGCTTTTCCTATGGAGTTTTAAGTATGGTCTTTAAATAAGTATCATTTGTCTGGACTGAAAATACTTTTGGACTGTTGCTAGGATTTTACATAGATACTTCTGCATTGTTATCAAGGTGGCCAAGGTCTGCCAAAGCACAGGACAGCTTTACTTATCACCATTAATAACACAGCTGTTCTTGCTTTGTTCCATTTCTATCTTCATTCAAATTTCATAATTTCCGTTTTCTGGTGTGAAAATTTCCATTTGCAAAAGACTTCCCTTTCATAGCTAGATGCTCACAGGTGGGGTTCTAATACAGCACTGTCATTATATTTTGACTAATACTTATGCTTTTCTTTTACTTTTATACATTTGTTTGTGTATGAATGGTTGAGGGGAGAGTCAGTTTGTCCTGTTAATAGTTTCACTTACCTGCAAGAGCTGGATTTAGATCTAAATTATATTGTTAAATTGTTAAAAATAAGATCAACAGTCAGGTTCTACTTCTCCTTTCATACATAGTATCTTTTAAATTCAGGATTTACTGGAGGTAAATATTTTGAATTCCCATCATTACCTTATTCATTAAAATACTGCTGTTCAATATAATGTTCTTTATAAGGGAGTTGTCATTTATAACTTGGGTTAGTTAGATTCAGTTTTAATTGGTGAAAGCTGGCAGATGTGATTTTTCCAAGACAACCTCTCTCCTCCACATCCAGTGGCCTTACTTTCTTGCCTATTTATGTCACCCTCTTCCCTCTGTTGTTCCTCCCAAAAATATTTCTAATCAATTCCAGACTGCCCATTGTCTCTTTCCTCTCTCTCCTAACACCTCTCTTCCCATCTTCTGGGAATCTGGAGATGATACAAGTGATCAGAAATTATAATTGAAGGGTGCAGGAAAAGAGATGAAGAGGCATGTCTCTGATTTTAGTAGCTGGGGATATAGATAAGGAAACCAATATCGATTTAAGGTTATAGCTTGTCAGAAAAACTCCAAAGCTCAAAAATAAATATTCCTTTTAATAACTAATGTTCAATAGCAGTGACTTCTACCAATCCCCAAATTGTCCAATTGCATGTTCCACTACTGTTGTTTAGCGTGGTCTTCCCAGCCTTGCAATGTCACTCTGCTCTTTCATTGGTGTTTGTAGTAACACAACTCAGTAGCTTGAAGTCCCCCAAACAGTTCTCTTTTGCAGATCGTTCTTATGAATTCTTCATAGAAGGCTCATGGTCATGTTTATTTCTTATTCACATCAGTCTATTCTGAAATAGAATATAAGAGGTCCAGCCTCTTTGCGAGCCCAACTTAAGTGCTTCTATACGAATGCACGTAGTATGGGGAATAAACAAGAGGAGCTGGAGATGTGTACACACCTGTGGGGTTATGATCTTGTTGGCATTACAGAGACATGGTGGGATGGATCATATGACTGGAGTGTTGGAATGCAGGGATACAGGCTCTTTAGGAAGGACAGGCAGGGGAGACGAGGAGGGGGTGTTGCATTGTATGTCAAAAACCAGATGGAATGTGTGGAGCTCCACCTGGGGTCAGATGAGGAGCCAACAGAGAGCTTGCGGGTCAGGATTAAAGGGAGGGCTGGGACAGGGGACATTGTAGTGGGGGTCTGATACAGGCCACCTGACCAGGGAGAGCAAGTGAATGAGGCCCTCTACAGACAGTAGACAGAGTGTGAGGGTACAGGAGTAGCCTCACGCTCACAAGCCCTGGTCCTCATGGGGGATTTCAGCCTCCCTGGTATCTGTTGGAAGAACAACACAGCACAGCATAGGCAGGCCAGGAAATTCCTGGAATGTGTCAATGACAACTTCCTTCTCCAAGTGATAGAGGAGCCAACCAGGAAGGGGCTATGCTAGACTTTGTTCTCACCAACAAGGAAGGGCTGGTGGGGAATGGGGAACTCAAGGGCAGCCTGGGATGCAGCGACCATGAGATGGTGGAGTTCAAGGTCCTCAGGGCAATGAGGAGGTCACACAGCAAGCTCACTACCCTGGATTTTAGGAGAGCAGACTTTGGCTTCTTCAGGGACCTGCTTGGAAGAGTCCCATGGGATAAAGCCCTGGAGGGAAGAGGGGCCCAAGAAAGCTGGCTAACATTCAAGGATCTCTTCCTTCAGGCTCAGGGGTGATGCATGCCAACAAAGAGGAAGGCAGGCAAAAATGCCACTAATTCCACTGGCTCAAGGCAGGGAACATTTATAACAAACAACAACAAAAAAGAGAATAAGAAAAAAATGGTTTAAAGTCTTTTATTACTCAGACTAATTTCTTGCATACACGACAACTCTGACAAGTTAATTTTTGTTTATTTTAATTGGAGTTTTATGTTATACAGACACCTATGATTAAACTGTCACCCTGGGCACAAAAATTATACAAGTTTAAAATTTAGAGCACTCACTTTAAATACAATTTCATCAAACTTCTCTATGATTCTCTCCAGCAAAAAAGCACCGCATACATTTTTACAGCTATTTCTAATACGCATCCCTATTCATAGGGAGCACTACAAAAATAAATTGAGGGCATGCTGAGCAATAAGACAACATTTAGATGACAGAGAATTGATTTTCTATAAAGCTGAGGGATTTTATAAAAAATAAAATCTTCAGGGAACAAATTTGCAAATGAAAAATGTGAAAATGGATGCTTCTAAGTTATGTATTGATTTGATTTTCATAAACACATTTACTTGTCAATACTGTAAGTGATCATTGCTCAGTCTTCCTGAAAACATCAAATGGAGTAAGACAATTATAGCAACAAAATCATTAGGGCTGGACCTCCTGGAAAGTTGGAGCTGAGAAAATCTGCTTTTCCTGTTCACCTTACACATCCATGAAAAATTGATGCAATCTATTCTGTCCAATGGGACCAATATGGGGCTGATTTGGGAGCCTTGTACTGCTGAACTGTGGAGCATGAGGCTTACTGTGTGTCCCCAGGCCCAGAAGGAACAACCACCTTCCATCAACTCATCAAACTTTCCTGCCAGGAGGGCAGGACACGGGTTATGGTAAAAGCTGTACCAGGAGTATCCCAAGAGGAGTGCTGTGCGGGAACAGTTCCTCCCCTGCTCCTTCTTTCTTTTTTATTGGGAGTAAACCATAACAAGAAGCATGAACCTTTGACAAGGCCATTGAACTGTACTACAGAATACAGTATTTTTTTTCAAATTTCATTATGAACTAAGGATAATCTACCTATTTTGTTACAAGGGGTTATTGAGATGCAGTTATCAGAAGAATTCTCAGCCAGTTTTTGAAACAGATTCATTAAACAATTAAAAGGCCAACCATACCCTGGGCTACATCAAAAGAGGTATGACCAGCAGGTCAAGGGAGGTGATTCTCCCTCTCCACTCCTCTCTCATGAGACGTCACCTGGAGTACTGTGTCCAGGTCTGGAGTCCTCAGCACAGGAAGGACATGGACCTGTTGGAGCAAGTCCAGAGGAGGGCCACAAGATGATCAGAAGGCTGGAGGACCTCTCGTATGAGGACAGGCTGAGAGAGTTGGGGTTGTTCAGGCTGGAGAAGAGAAGGCTCTAGACAGATCTTATGTTTTTTCAGTACTTAAAGGGGGCTTATAAGAAAGATGGGGACAGACTTTTTTAGTAGGGCTTGTGATAGGACACGGGGTAATGGTTTTAAACTAAAAGAGGGTAGATTTAGACTAGATACGAGGAAGAAATTTTTTTCAGTGAGGGTGGCGAAACACTGGAACAGGTTGATAAGAGTTATGAATTAACTGTTTCAAGTAGCTCTTTCAAAAACTCTGAGAAATTATTAGAATACTTTTCCTAAATTTCTGGTGCACCTCATGCATATAAAACACATGCTACCATAATATCTTCGCCAGCAGGACTGTGTTGCATGCCAGCTAAGAAAGTCATGATACACTGCTTTTGCTCTGTATAAAGGAAACCAAAAGTGGAAAGAAAGAATGAGAAGTTCTAGACAGAATTTTCTGTCTTAGAATGTTCAAAAAAGTGCCATTATATACATTTAGAGAGCTTAACTTTCATACCTGACACTTTCCACTGCTGAACTGTTGAATCCCAAAAGGCATTTGTATTTATAGGATTTGTAGTTTTAAAGAGATTGGAAGGGTTTAAAAAATAAACATTAGAAAATAACTATTGCAACGCTAAGCTATTGTTTTGCAAATTAGTTCAAAACATATTCAGAAGACAGTACTCTCGTTGTACATCCTAGTCTCTGCAGCATTTAGTCAGTGCCTCTTCCATCTGCCTTACAGCTGCGAGCAAATCCAAGATCTAAGCAGAGCAGAGGGAGCCATCTTGTAGTCCATCTCTGGTTTGCATTAGCAAGATATAAATGCTGTTAATCGTTACTTAGCTGTTCGATCCAGATTGTCAGGGCCTTGGAGTGAAAAACTGAACAATGTACGAATTTGTGGTAGATATTGGATAGCAATTCTACATTGGCTTCTGGGCAAAAAACAGTTGTAAAATCCTACAAAAAGAGCCCTCTGTCTCATAAATCTCACAAAAAAAAAAAAACCTAGGAGGAATTCTGTTTTCTTGAAAAAGTTTTTTCCCTCCTCCTTTTTCCTCATTGAAATATGTATCTCTAATGTATAGCTAATGAAAGAATGTGAGGCAAAGATTTACAGCAGATCTCAGACAGAGTGCCTTTCCTTTCCACAGCTTTAGCACTGAACCTCTACCTACTCATGATCATTTTATGAAATACATGCACGCTGTTTGGTTAAGTATAACATCAAGCACATCAAAATCTTAAAAAAAAAAACACCTCAGTGCCTCACTGATGAGTGAAGTCATGCCAGAGTTCAGTCTTTTATTGTGATAACCTTGGTAGTAATGTGAGAACAGCAGTTCTCCAGTGAGAACAAAGTCAGCTGAAGAGAGAATAGGAGCTCAGGCAGTTGCTTGAGCAGCTTCATAGCTCTCTGCAGAACTGTTAAAAACATGGCCATGAGATTTGTCATCCTAACTGTGTGCGATACGTTTGTCACTGTAATACATGTGTGTTATGCTGCTGCCTCCTAGAAAATGGGGAACACTTCAGTGTTACAAATCAGTTTCTCACAGGAGGAGAAATCAATTGTAGCTCTTACTGTAAATAGTTTATTGCCATTATATACTTTATCTGAACATAAATAGTTACTAGAGGCACCCAGGCAGTCCTTTTTTTCTGGGAATCCTGACGTGAGTCTGGCTATCCAATGCCAAGAAATGGTTTTCTACACCAAGAACTGTCTGGAGAGGATGATGACAAACTTTCCTGCGGCCAAGCTTCCCCAGGCAGAGGGCTAGGATCCTGTGGTTTTTCTTATATACAACACCCCTGCATCAAAAAATCTCATCCCCAAGGTGTTGTTGGCACCAGCTGTGCTAGCAGCTAAACAGGATGAGGGCCCACGCTGAAGAAATGCCCTCAGGACCAGAGTGTGGGCCTTGCTCTTCCAGTAGTAATTTATTGGCACAAAGATGGATTTTGTAACCATGTGCGTTCAGATCCCAGTTATAACCCTCCTGGGACAGCACAGGTAGAGCCAGGTGGGTTCTGAGTAACCAGTCTGGTCAGATGGAGAAGAACAGACATTTAGAAAGAGGTGGCAAGTTGAAGAGATGTCTAAGGTGAGATGGGAAAAGATGTAGGAAGAGAGAATTCAAAGGTTACTAGGAAGGAGAGCGGAGACAGATGAGAAAACAGGAGGCCCTCAGTGCTTTCCATCACCTTCATCCTGTTTCCTAAAGACAATCCCATAGCCAGATGTCCTCCTGTACCTTCCCATCTTGTACCAAAACAAGACTGTTCAATTTGGCTTGTGGTTGAAATCAGAATAATGTTGCACTGTTATCTTTGCACTGTTTTATTGTTGGTTGCAACTGCAAGCCAGAGTTAGCAGCCCCACTGAGACACAACTCTTAGTCCAGTGCCCTCCATGACCCCTCCTGCAGTGCATGGTCCTGTGATCTCCACTTTCTCTGGACAAGACGGGTCATTCTGCTGCAGGAGGACACAATACATCTGAATTTCAGCAGACAGTGGAAAGGTTTTGTACTTCTGGACTTTTTCTGCCCTCATTCATGTGTAAATTTGTTATGTTCATGAAGACACATGGAAAAAGCACATCTGAAAGTTTTGGTTTTCAGGTGATTTTCACTAAGGAGATGTACAACACAAAGAAGGACAAACAGATGAATTTCCATGGCTAATAATAATGTGTATGTTCCTTGTAGACCAGCCTCAACAAACTCAGGAACAATATGTTTCCTCTTCAGGCAAACCTAGTATTTAGGGATGAAAAATAAAGATATCACATTCATACTGCTGGTACAGCAGACACCTTTATCACTTTTCTGATTATACTGTCATCTGGAGGAAAAATATAACTCTGTATCATTAATCAGATTACAAGTTAAATTGCAAACCAAATGTTCATTAAACTTTGTTATCATTCTGCAACTGGATAGATTTTGTGTTTCTGTAACCCACACTTTCTTACAGTTTCCAATAATTCCTTCAGAGTAAAATTTCTTAAGAAATATGCTGAGGCATGAATCTATAGCTTTGCTTTGATCAAAAGTTCCAACTGGGGATTGCCAGAAACTTACCGAAAAAAAAAAAAATCCATCTTTATGTTCCACACTAGCTACAGAGTAGTGGAAAATCGAATCACTAACAACAGTTTTATTAATTTTAATGTGATAAAGTCAAATTTATTATTCTAATTTGAAATCATTACAGTGATACCCTCTGAATTCCCATTCAATCTTCTTCTTCATAA